>LZPO01097211.1:15440-44480 GCA_001675575.1 Neotoma lepida | reverse complement strand
CGTTAGGGTGTCGATCCCTCCCAGCCTTGTGATTTTATGTTTTAAAAGGGGGTTGCTGATTTTTAATAAACGAGTTCCTGCTTGACATGACTCCCTGCCGTCTGATTGTCTCCAGAAGGGGAGGCTGGGGAACGGGCGGGCAGTACCCACTTACCTTTCCTCGGTTCCAGGTCTCCCTAAGTTTTCGGTGGGGTTTAAACCCCCACAGCTGGCGGCCCAACACGGGGCTTGTTAGTATGTTCAGCCGAGGCCAAGCTGTCTTCCACGATAAGTAAACAGTACACACTTACCCCTCCTCGGTTCCAGGTCTCCCTTCTAGAGGGGGGACCTAAGTTCTCGGTGGGGGTTGACCCCCCCACAGAGGGCATACAGGCAAAGAGAGCAAGCTTCCTTCTTCCATGTCCTCTATATAGGCTTCCAGCAGAAAGTATGGCCCATATAAAAGGTAGATCTTCCCACCTCAAAAGATCCAGATTAAAAGTGGGCTTCCCACCTCAAATGGTTTAATTAAGAAAAATCCTTAATATGTGTGCCCAGCCACTTTGGTTTTAGTTAATTCCAGATGTAGTCAGGTTGACAACCAGGAATAACCATCACACCAGCCTACCCACTAGGACAGTTACCAAAGACATGGGGTCTATAATTTATTTTGCATCTTCCTGGTACTGTTATTAACAGATTACCTACAAATGGACCTAAGAGGAAAGGGTTGTAAAAGACACAGGAGATGAAGATGGTGGCAGTCAAGATGTCACTGACAAGGACCATTACTCAGAAGTCAGNGAAAGATTTCAGCTGCAGATTTCTGGTAACCCTGGAAACCTGCTTCCATAGTACGGTCCTCAAAGGACAGGGTGAAGACTAGAAATGTAATTGGAGAGAGGGCGAATGGAGCCCTTGAGGAAGAAAGCCGCCCTCACATCTGTGAACCCTTCTCTGGCAGGCAATGCCCCAGAGCAAAATACTGCAGCNAGGTCAGCCAAACATCTGGGTCATGGATGGACAGCATTTCCTCCAGGATCTTACACTCTTGTCTTGCCTGATGAAACTTCAGGTACCAGCAGCAGTCCAGGCTGTGCAAAATGTTATTTATTATGTGGTGCTGTTTACCATTTTGTTTTGTTTTGTTGTGCCACAAGTACAGGAAGTCCAGCAGCCAATGATTCCTGTCAAGTTCTGCTCTTTCAGTACTCATTCCGCAAACCTTAACAATTATAACATTAGTTATAATTTATCATACAAAAAGACCATGATGCTGGCCAGAGAAATGACTCAGTGGGTATGAGTGCTTGTTGAGCAAATTCAGAAAGACAGGCTCATGGACACACAGACACAGGGCCAGATTTGACCCCAGTCCAAAGCACCATGATCTCCCACCAGTCAGGAAAAGGCTACATATTCTTTGATGATTCCAGGGCACNTGTGTTGCTGGGTTCTAAGTCCCTCTGTTCCATCTCTCCTAACATGGTAAGGATGTTAAGACACTCTGACNTCCATCCTTGCATCCTACTTCACAACAGGGTCCCTTTCAAACAAACTGAACCACCGTGGAAGAAGGCTATGGGGGAATCTCAATATATGGCTCTCCTTTAGACTTTATGAAATAAAACCATCTATTCAGCCTTGCTCAGGCCACCTACTTGTCTAGAAAATTACCAGACACTTATCCAAGACTAAAGATTGAATTCTTGTAACTCAGCAGCAATCGTTAGAGGTGTTATTGGCTATATCAGATTTTCTTCAGGTATGAATTTTCATTTCTTCTCCCTTTCACTCTTTCTACCATGGAAATAAGGTGGCAAGGATGCTGCTGTGGATTCTGAGAAAGACAGACTCATAAAACAGTATCCCCATGTAACCGTGGGAAGGCCTTTTCTCTGTCAGGACTTCATCTGTAAGTCTGGAATAACCACCCAGAGCCCTCTAGTGACTGTGAGGTGTCTGACTCCAAGGAAACATTCCACAGATAACTATACCTCATTACTACATTAACAAGCCCTAGATCCCCTCCTTGTGGACAACAACATTTTAGAGTGGAGCCTTCTTCATTAAGCTAATGTATTGAAGTTATGTGCATGTGTGCTCCCTGATTGCCCAGCTCCAGGAGGCTATGATACCTGAAACTGATAAACTTCTGTTTGCCACTTAACTGGTTACCAAATGGCCTGGAACATAATAAATGTTCAATACAAATGATAAACAAAATGAAGAAATGGGCTTTGAGTGAGGTTGCTCAAGCAATTCACCACAAATTCATCTTTCTGTTTTCTCCTTGTAGCTCACTTTCTGTTCTGTGTCAATCCTGGCTCGTTTGTGGCAACCATCAGATGATAGGAGGAGTGTGAGTGTGTGTGTGTGTGTGTGTGTGTGTGTGTGTGTGTGTGTGTGTGTGTGTGTGTGTGTTATAATGAGGACACACACAGTGGTACCCTGAGCTGTTTGGAAGACGATTGTCACATCAAACAAAATATGCTTTCCAACGCACCCTGTTGAGCTGTGCATCTGCACCTGTGTGGCTATTAGTGTTCATCTTCTTTATTGGTCATTGCCTGAGGGGTTCAGAAATGAGCAGGCCTTTTCTGCTGTGCTGGCTGCTATGGATTGTTTTTCAGGGGTACGCAGCTAACTAGCAAAAGTTACAGCCATCCAGTGGTTTAAATTATACATGAAATCNTAATAAAAGTTTTATTAAGGTAACCAACACTGCCACTTGTATTTAATTTCATAGCATGTGAAGAATAACAAAGTTTGGGATTTATTCTTGGATAGATGTCAACTCTTTCCTTACCTGAACCCCATATCTGTCTAGTGTCCAATAAAGCCCCTGCTTTGATGTGTCTAGTATACTACAGTGGACCCCACATTTCTCCCAGAGCTTGAGACTGGATTCAGAGATTTCTAGAAGCATCAGGGTCCAGCAATTGATGAAACTCGTTATCAGCCAAGACTCCACTTTGAAGTTCTCCAGAAATACAAAATAGTGCTTTCCCCACAGGCATGTTCTGTGAGTATAATACAATGCAGGATTTTGCAATGGCAAAAGTGTTCTGTGGCAACCTGCCTCAGAGTCCCCAGATGAATAGGTAAAAAAAAGGCTAATGTTTGTAGGCTCTGCCACAGAGGGGATGGGTCAGAATTTCAGAGAGAAGCTCCCCAGGTTAATCTTCCACATACTAAACCTTGAGACTCTCTGGTGTATTGATTAGAAACATGGTCTAGAGTTACATGAAGTCTAGTTTGTATTCTTACTGACCTCGGGCGGGGGTCTAACCTCCCTGGACCTTAGCATCCCATCCCTACATCTGAAAATCTACCTTCATACATTGAAGACAAAATGAAGCCAAGATTAGGCATGGAAGCATGATTCTCTCTCTGGCATACCAATCTCAGGGATCTTGTTAAAATGCAAGCTTGGAGTCAGTGGCTGTGANTCTGGGCCTGAGATGAACTTGTTCTAGTAAGTCTCTGGTAAAGCCAATGGTATGGTCCTCCATCTGCACTTTAATTACCAGGTACATTACAAGCTCCTGAGGATGGTTATCCCTTCCATTATTCATTTGGGGGAAGATGGACAGAGTGTGGGCACTGGTATCTTTTTTAATTTGCTTTTTAAAATATGAAGATACTTAGGCTCTTACTTAGAAGACACTGAGAGATACCCCAGGCAGAGCACAAGAATCTATGTTCTTTTTTTCTATATACATTGATGTTTTTCCTGCATACATGTCTGTAGGAGGGCATCGGATCCCCTAGAATAGGAATTTACAGACAGCTGTGAGCTGCCATGTGGGTGCTGGGAATTGAACCTGGGTCCTCTGGAAGAGCAGCCAGTGCTCTTAACTATTGAGTCATCTTTCCAGCCCCTGGAATCTATGTTCTTAAACTGTGACCCAGANGNACATCCAGAGGCTCTACAGTAATCAGCATGTCACGTGAATATTGTTTTACAGCCAGTGAGAGATTGCCTAGGGTCTCCCTCCTAAAACCTCTTATTCAGCACGGTGCCAGTCTACAAGGTTCCTGCCTGAGTCACCACATCAAAAGGAAAGAAGGAAAATTTTGTCCCCAGACCTCAGACTGCTCTGGACCCTCTAGCAATTGCATGGCCAGCTCCCAGAGCCCTCTGATCCTTCACCACACAAAGGAAAAGCTTACAAGAGGCCAACATCAAGCATGCCCCAACTCTATTGTTTGCCAGCTGTGGGATCTCTGACATGATGTCTGCACTCCCTGAGCCTCAGATGCCCCACTTATAACACAAGGAAAACGTCCAGTCCATTTACTCACAAACACGTTATCTAGTAAACTGTCCTGGTACCTTGGGATCCTAGGTCTCATTAGAAAAGAAACAAGCTTTTATTACACATGAGCAGAGATGGGTACAAAGGCAACAAAACAAAGTGCTAACCAGTGTCCATACTTTTCTGTAAACCAGACTTATTAAAAAGCAATGTCATGGGCTGGAGAGATGGCTCAGCAGTTAAGAGCACTGGCTGGAGAGGTCCTGAGTTCAGTTCCCAGCAACCACATGGCAGCTCACAACCATCTGTAATGGGGTCAGATGCCCTCTTCTGGCACAGAAGCATACGTGCAGATAGAATACTGATATATAAAATACATAAATAAAATTGAAAAAAAAAAGCAATGTCATGCCAGATATGGTGGTGCATACTTTAATCCCAGGACTCGGGAGACAGAGGCAGGTAGATTGCTAAGAGTTCAAGGCCATCCTGGTCTATACAGCCAGTTTTGGACCAGTCAGAACTATGGTTAGAACCTGTCTCAAAAACAAAACCAGTGAGTGGGGCTGGAAAGAAGGCTCAGCAGTTAAAAACACTGCTCTTCCATAGANGAGTATGGCTGCTCTTCTACAGACCCAGGTTGGATTCNCAGAACCACATGGCAGCTCACAGCCATCTGTAACTCCAGTTCCAGGGGATCTGACACTCTCTTTTGGCTTCTATGGGTACCAGGTATGCATGTGTGGTGCACAGACATAGATGCAGTCAAAACACTCACATACATAAAATAATAAAAAATTTAAAAACAAAGAAAAGCAATGTCTGCAAGCACACTGTTGAACCCTAACTCCGAATCACAGCCATCAAAGCTTTCCAAGTGTGTTCATAGTCTTGAGTAGCAATACTCATTCATCAAATACTAATCATAAAAGGACACAGTTAAGACTAGTGTCAGTTGCCTTGGGCACAGCTTCTGGGATGCAACCAGTCATCTGAGTATTTTGTATAAAAAATAGATAGATAGATAGATAGATAGATAGATAGATAGATAGATAGATAGATAGATAGATAGATGGAGATTCTGGCATTCTGCATCCCTACAAGTTCTTAGAAGACAGCCAATCTCCTAGACCATGCACTGCACTTTGAGGCGTTAGACTTGGAAGTTCAGGCCTCCCTGGCCTTACACCAGCACTCTTGGGGACCAGGGAGAAAAAAGATACCTCAGCATACTTTAACCACCTCTGCCACAACAGGTGACCTTAATTCTTCCCATCCAGAAGCATTGTTTCTGCAGCCCAGACACAGTTAGTGCTTATGAGCACACAGGTGGAGGACAAGGGAACAAGCCCCAGTTGCACGTGCACAGAGCATCAGTACTGTGACAGGGGAGAGATACGGTGGTGGTTAGATATACTTGTTCTGTGAGCTGAGGAACCCATCAGTATAACCCCTCTGACTTTTCCAGACCTGCACAGTTGTGTTTACCTACAGGTACCATCTTGGAGCAGAACAATATGAGTGCCAGCTTCCAGGAGCCACACAAGACTCTCTTTTTATGTGTAGATGTTAACAACGGTGTCAGCTCACCCTTCCATGAACTTCCCCAGGTAATTGGCTCTACAGCAGTCTGCTTTGGTGTGATATTCCTGCTCTACAGATTCATGGGACTGTTTGTTTGATGGGCCAGGAGCTTTATGCCACCCTAGTCTACCTGGACTCACGATATAAATTTTAGCCAGACATATATCTACAAGGAAAGATTGTGCTTAATAAACATTACCAAGAAAGCCTGAGCAGGCTCAACATCCAAATACTTATTCATGTGACTATATTCTTACTGGGAAATTTTAAAAAGGGGGGAAATGAATAAATTTGACTGCATAAAAATGTTTACTTCTTGGCAAACAATAAAAATAAGGTTGAAAGACAAATGGTGAGCTAGAAAAGGTACTGGCAATTTAAACACAGACTTAACTCACAAAGAGCTATCCCACAAGGGAGATAATCACAGTAGGAAAGTGGCCAAAGGACACCACCTGGGAACTCACACACAATACAGATAAAAATGGTGGATCAATACACACAAGACATTGCAAATAAATCCAAAATGCAAATTAAAAAAAACAGTTTTTTGTACCAGGTTACAAAAGATAGACAATGTTAACAAAAAGTATTTGAGTGATGTATGGGCAGATAGGCCTATTATGTGTACTGTTGGTGGGACTTTAAATTGGCCACATGTGTCAAATATACCTTTAAGATTCATAGCCTTGGAGTCAGCAATCCCATCCATATAAACTTATTCTGTGAAAGTGTTTGAAGCAAAGGATGAAGTGTCACCATTCTAGTTACCCTACCTGAGCTTTTCTGTGTGTGAGGAATTTGGTTATGAGTTAGGGGTACAGCTTAGCATATGCAAAGAGCTCTGATTTCAAGAAGCATATATTATGTTTCAATTAGATGCATGTGTGAAAACACATGTATGCATCCATGTGGGGTAACAGTCGTAAGAAAAAGTAAAGCAGGTGAGGGTAGTCCAAGATGGGGTGCACTACTCTTGTAGAGAGATTAGGAAAGCCCACCCAGCTGAGCACCTGAATGATTGATGTGGACAGGCAGGGCATGGAGATGCCATTGGAAAGATGATGCCAAATTGAGGGAAGAATGGGTGCAACACATGAGCATGCTGATATGCCTANGTCCAGCAAGGAGAACTGTGGGACTGGAACAGAGTGAGGGAGGGATAAAGTGATGGTTGTTGTGGCTAGGGGATGATGGGAAATGGTACCTTGGCATCATGAAGAGCTTTGTAGGCTTTGATATTGCCAGTAGGGCTGTAGTGTTCCTGGATGTCTTAGTTACTGTTCTGCTGCTGTGATAAAAACCATGACCAAGGCAATTTCTAGAACAAAGTATTTAATTGGGCTCATGGCTTCAGATGGTTAGAGGCCATGATGGTGGAGTGAAGGCATGGTGGCAGGGACAGCTGGAAGCTCACATCTTAATCCACAAGCAGGAAGCAGAGAGAGGGCACATTGGGAATGGCTTGAGTTCTTTGAAACCTCAAGGCTCACCTCCAGTGACACATCTCCTCCAACAAGGCCATACCACCTAATCCTTCCCAAATAGTTCCACCAACTATTTGGGGGAGCAGAATTTAATCATATGAGCCTATGGGGGCCATTCTCATGCAAGCCACCATGTTCCATCCTGTACTTTGCTTTTTAAAAAATTAACAATGTAGGGGGCTGTAGAAATGGTTCAACAATTAGGAGTACTGACTGATCTTCCAGAGGACCCAGGTTTAATTCCCAGTGCCCATATTTGATGGATTACAACAACCTGTAACTCTAGCTCCCAGGGATCTAACACCCTCTTCTGGACTCCATGGGAACCTGTATTCATATGCACATAACCACACACACAAACAAATTAAAANTTAAAAAAACTCATAAAAACAATACTGTTATTGATTACATTTTACAACAAGCGGAAGTTGCTTAGAACTATTTTCTCCACTTAGAGCTACTGCTGTCAGCTAGTGGTTCCCAAAGTCCCCTGAGAGAATGTCCGTACTGCATCATTTAATTACAACCCTTTGAACAAACAATTTCAACAAGTAGCCTGACTCTACTACTTATCAGCTGCTAGCTTTGTAAAAAGATATTAATACATTTAACTTTTATAAGTCTGTTTCTTCATCTGTTAAGTAATTTCTCTTTGTTAATAATTTACATGAAAGTATCAATTGAAAAATCTGCCTCAGATAGGTATGAGGATCAAAGAAAACAGAGTGGTTGAAATGCCCAGTGTAGTGCCTGCCACATAACAGGTACTCGATGGTAGTCTGTATCATGAGGACATGTTCCTGTGTGTTCCTCTGCCTAGAATGCTAGGGGCAGAACTAGCATTCTAGATACACTTAGATAAGACAACAATGTCAGTGTCATTCATGTCTCCCTGATACCAGTGACCTTAAGTCATTCTTTGTAAGCAGGGGAATTTGTGAAAGTGGGGGAAGAAAGCTGGGGATGGGATGTAGCTCAGAGGCAGAGCACTTGTCTCTCATGTGTGAGACCCTGGGTTGGATTCCCTAGAACCACAAATAAATTGAAATAAAAAATACTGAGCAAACATTCCGAAGTTTGTCTAGCCTGCCCTCTAGTGGTGGATATTTTAATCCTCAGGGCTGATGTGTAAAAGAGTTGTTCAGACCTGATACCACTTCTTACTGTTGGTCCTCCTCCATCACACAGGCCAGACAGCACCTGAGACTGGATGCTCTCATTTTTCAGTTTCAGGACTTAAAATACCCTTTTTAAAGTTCAAACATGATGTAGGAAGAGTTGCCTGTGAATCCTTGATGTTGAACTACACCGAGCTAAAGAATAAGACCATGTAGATTACATCACCGTGGGAGGGTCAGGAAAATCCATGGCAAGCCAGTAACCCAGGGTGTTCACAGGCTGCAGGGCAGAAGGCACAAAAATTGCTAACAATGTCTCTTCTCCCTCGAAAGTCCCAGTGTCTGTTTAGGATCAACACCTCAAAGCAGGTGGTTGTGATCAAACTGGAACTCAGGACTCAAAGACAACCTCTTCTCTTCAATAGCGCTTCCCAGATTCCAGCATTCATGCTCTCCTACCCCCTCCACCTCCTCCAAGCTTTGGCTCCTAGGGCTNCACTTTGGGAATTTCTCTCAAGTCCTGCAATAGGGATCTACTCAGTCTGCATACATCTCTTTAGCTTTACTGAAGAGCTAAGGACATCATAACTTACGTTGATATTACTGGACCACCAGACCCAGGTCAGAAGACCAGTGTTTCTTTTCAATGCATTTCCCCTTTAACCAACAAGGGCAGTCACCATACATGATTCCAGGGTATGCATAAGAGAAACAAAACCATCACAGTCTACTATTTTCCCGGTCCTTGCCCTGAGAGCTAAATTATCACCATCAAGCCCATTATATAGATGAGAAAACTCATGCTCAGAAAGNCCAAAAGGTTTTTTAGGTATAAGTCTTGTTTGTTAGCAAAAGTGCAATTCAGTCTTTATCTTCTAGGCCTCCAAACCTAAGGCTCCTGGTGCCAGCAAGGATTCAGGTTCAAGACTCACCTTTTGAGTTAGGAGGAAACCTAGTTCTATGATGGTGGCATAGGACAATAATGGTGGCCAGACCATTCTTAACTTGCAAATAGCATCACCATGTGCCATTCATTTAGGAACAAGTCGAGTCAAAGATACTCAAAGATACACAGATACAAAGATACTCAGAGATACTCTTAGAGCCAGAGCTTTATCACAGAGAGGGTAGGTGTTTGAATGACACTCCTGACTGGAAGGACTTCCCAATGACTCTAGAAGATGAGATCTGGAGAGAGGAACTGGGTACTGGGGGATCTGCCATAATCCAAAGAATTAACACTGTGGCTAAGAAACACAGTGTCATATTTTCATCTATTGATTTCAAAACACACAGCATATCACCAAGCTTTATCTCCTACCATGGGGCTTTGTGTGTGCCAGGGCTTCTCAAATGGTAAGGTGCTTGTAAACAATGGGCAGATCTATTTGAAATACAGATTCTGAGGGCTAGAGTGTAACTCAGTGGCAGAGTACTTGTCTAGCATGCATAAGGCTCTGAGTTCAATTCCTAGTACTTAAAAAAAATCGAAATAACATGTAAGTGAGTAAAATTCAGATTGTGATCCAGCAAGTCCAAGCAGGACCTGAGAGCCTGAATTTCCAGCAATCTCCCAGTGCCCCTGCTGCTGCTGGCCTTGGGCTATACTTTGAGCACCAAGTGTTAAATGTGTGTAAATTACTGCTGTGCTCACAGGTGAGGAGAAATAATTTTTGCTGCTGCTGCTGCTGTATTTTGCTGTTGTTTATTTTTGAGAAATGGTCTCATTGTGTAGAACAGGGTGACACAGCCCAAACTGCTTTCAAATTACAATTTTCCTGCCTCTGCCTCCCAAGTACTGTGATTTCACATTGTGTCTTCTAGCCTCACTTTGGAAATAATTTTAGATGAAAGGAATGCTATGCAAACAGGAATGCTTTTCAGGAGATGAATTAAAGCAGGTCAGTTGGCAGTAATAGAAATGCTAAGGTGGATGTCACCTGCTCTGGCTCAGTAATGGTGGACAAATCATACTGTGAGCTTTTATAATTACTTAGGTTTCTAAGTGAGATGATTACAGCTGATTTGGTTTTTACAACTTGAAGGATTTTATTTATTCATTTATTTTATGGGTGTTTTGCTTGCAGGTGTGTATGTTCCACAGAGGCCAGAAGAGGGTGTTGGATCCTCTGGAACTAGAGTTACAGATGGTCGTGAGCTAGCATTTGAGTGCTGGAAATAGAACCCTGACCCTCTGCATGAACACGTGATCAAAACCTCTGAGGCATCTCTCCAGCCTCACAGCTTGAGTTCTTAAATGTTTTCTTTAAAACTGCTGTTAGATGGAATGGGAATTTCNGGCACAGAGACCATTCAGCGGAAATTGATACTTTTATCCCCAAGAGCTTCAGAGAGGCTAACTTCTGATAAAGCAAGTGCTCAGACCCACACCTGAATCCAACATCAAAACCAATGCTGTCTCTACATAGCCCCACTTGACTGTATACTTTTCTGGGTTGTAAATTACCTTGTTTTTTCCTTTTTGTCTCACTCTTCCTGTNTTTGTAAGCATGTAAGTAACAGCCTACACACTTGCAGCTTAGTATCAATGGTTTTGTTGCATCTTATAGGAACAATATGCCAAAAAGATTTAAATGGAACAATGAATTTCCCTTTCTTCTCCTTTCTTCTTTTCTTAAATTTATGTGAGCATTTTGTCTCCATGTATATATGTGTATCACATGTGTACATGGTGCCTGCAGAGGTCAGAAGGGGGAACAAATCTGGAACTGGAGTTAGGCATGGTTGTGAAACACCATGTGGGTTCTCAGAACTGAAATGGGGTCCCCTGCAAGAGCAGCAAGTGCTCTTAACTGCAGGGCCATCTCTCCAGTCCATTCTCCTTTCTTACTCAAGTAAATGGCTCAGACCCAGCTCCATGACTTTAAGGCAGTGTTTGGGTTTTAAAGCGTCTTGGCCCATCTTTTCTTGACACACTCTTAATCTCAGTCCAACTGAGCAACTGCCACTTGTTCCACCCTTGTGGTGCTAATATCAGGGGAGCCCAAACAGCAGGCTGTCAGATGAAACCTCTTAGATTACTTCTGTTCTTGAAAGATTGTAATTGGGACTTTTCTTTGGTCTGCCAACTAGCTCCCAAATAATGACATGGAGATTTATGAATTATGAATGCTTGGCCTTAGCTTAGACTTGTTTCTAGCTAGTTTTGTTTTTTTTAACATAAATTAACCCATTTCCTTTAATCTATGTGCTGCCCTGAGGCTCATTTACCTCATCTACATAATGTCCATCCTGCTTTCCTGCTTGCTCTGGCCAGTCTGGCCAGCTGGCTCCCCTTTTTTCTCTGCTCACCAGCCCCACCTATCCCTTTTCTGCCTAGCTATTGGCCATTCAGCATTTTATTAGACCAATCAGGTGCCTTAGGTAGGCAAGGTGAAACAGCAACACATCTTTACATAGTTAAACAAATGCAGTATAAATAAATGCAACACACCTTTACATAGTCAAATATTCTGCAACACAAACATCTTTACATAGTTTAACAAATATTCTATTCCACAACATTTCCCCCTTTTTGTCTAAATAAAAAGGAAATGTTTTAACTTTTACATAGTAAAACTATATACAATAAAAATAATTATCAAGAATTATATATATAATAGCCAGTCTATTTGTATTTGGCAAATTCAGAGAAAATACTCCATTATTTATCTTAACATGATGAATCCAAAGTTTTGTACCTAATTTACTTTCTATCATAACTAAGGAAAACAAACTATAACTATCTAGTCTTTAACTCCATTGAAGACTCCAGAAGGATACAATAGTACCTGAGTAAATAGGAAGTGCAGTGCAAGCAACTTTCAAAACTATAGAAATTACAGAGANGTCTGGCTGCTCACCCAAGGTTCCTTTGCCAAGTTAGAGCATCCCTCTTTGGCCTACAGGCCTACAATATCTGGCAGACTTTTCTATGAAGCAGGAATTTTCAAGGACTGTCCTGCCTTGTCTTGGCAAAGTTTGGCAGTCACCTTGTGTGTCCTGCATGTCCAGTTTGGACAGTACACTGTCAACAGTAGAGGCAAGGACAGTTTCTTGCCCAAATGGCTAGCTTTGCCACAGTGAAAACAAACTTCATATGGAGGTTTTTGATGCCTATCATCCTTTTATGAAGTAGATTGGTGCTGTCAGAAGCAGATGTTTTGCTGTCATGAAAAACCTTAGGTAATTAAACATCTTAAATACCATATTCTGTAGGTCTCTGAAGCATATGAAGATCACCTATCTAAAAATATATCTGTTTAACCTTAAAACTATACCTAATATGACTACAAGTTTGATTATTATAGATGACTAACTACTAACCTACATTTCTTAATTATGCATTACATTTTTAAATGAGCTGGATAAGTACAATATCCCAAACAAGAGTAGAAACATACATACAGTATAACAAAAATAACTTTAAATTTGTATCAATATAGCAAAATTCATATCAATGTAAAATATTTGAGATTAATAGTTGTCTTTGTATCCTATATTCCTATATCCCCCATAAACAATGACTGCTGTGGAATAATCCCCTTGTACACTGTAAAGTTGGCCCAGATGATTCAACATTTCAGAGTGCTTCTGTTGCAATTCCCTCTGAGTTATGTATCCAGAATGGCTTCAACATTGCTGCCTAAGATTATCCAGCCCCACAGACTACTCCAGTCAGGACTTGACCATAATCTTAAATTTTCTCAAGGTCCCCCAAGGATTACCAGCACCCCCAATCAGAAGGAAGTAGTCTAGAGAACTATGCCCACATTCCCAAAAATAAATTATGAATGTTTGTTTTCATTTAAAGGGGATTGACTATAAATTTTTTAAATCTGGCTNCAAATGACAAACATCCATAATCCACCAAATGACCACCCACNCCACCTCTTGGGACTGTGGGCATTGTATTCTCTAGACTGCTTCCTGTTGTCTGGGGTGGCAGCATCTTTANGAGACCCTGAGAAAATTGAGATAATTGTCAAGTCCTGGGAAAACTAGTTGTAATATTTTTTGTCCAGTCTCAGAACTGTTCCCCTGCAGAGGGATCAATGTATACATCACGTGTCTTGTAGTTTTTCTTGGTTTACTTCTTTATGTCTGTAGCCAAGATTTTCAGGAGGTCTCCTTCAATCAAACCTGATCTATATTAACCTTGAAGGAATCCACAGCTTTTCATTTCTTGTGGAAACAAAAGCATAACCTCTCCCCTAAAGCAATGCATTTTCTGAATTCCATTTTAAAGTTAAGACATCCCTAAAGTATTTAGGCTGGCTTAATTCAGCAGTCCCTTCTATAATCCAGTGTCTCTCAGCAGCTGTCATTTGCTCATCAGCATTCCAAAAATTCAAAGTCAACACAACACATTATAGGATTCAGGCTCCCTTTTAATTTCCCATCTTTACTTGGCTTTTTTCCTTTATATTACTTTACTCTCTCTCTAAAGACTTTTACTTTATAATTTTTAAACTATTTTTGTTATGACTATCTATATCCATTTTCCTTTTTTTCTTAAGCAGCTACACACATTTTTGAAAAACACACTGCAACCTGTTTAGAGATTCATTCAGTCTGGACCTGCTTTACTGTGCACCTGTAGCATTCTCTGACCGAGTGAGCCATATAAACTGGCTACTTGGCTTTGCACTGGTAGCTGGCTCCACCCTGCTCAGGTCCATGACAGCAGAGCTTTATGNCCNGTGGGCCTGGCCAAGAGCTATGTTTAACCAGGAGCTGCATTTAACTGCCCCAGCTCTAGGAAGTTGATATCCGCACTGTGGGGTGTTTTTACTTAGCTTGTTGTTTCTACTTAATGTGCCTGCTGCTCAAGTGCTCNCTGTACACGACTAGCACCAGGTTACTAGGANGCTATGTCAGTTTTTTCTTTCTTTCCTGCTCTCTTCCTTCCTTCCTTCCTTTCCTTTTCTTTTCTTTCTTTCTTTTTCCAGCTTTCTTAGACCCTGTGTAGAAATATGTGCCCCACATTGGATTCCAAATGTAGTTGGAATGTTCTTTGGTCCACCATAATGACATGGAGACTTATTATTAGACTTATTATTAGACTTATTAAACAGGCCTTAGCTTAGGCTTGTTTCTAAGCTGTATTTTTTTTTAACTTAAATTAACCCATTTCTATTATCTATGTGCTTCCCTGAAGCTCACTTACCTCATCTAAATGTTGTCCATTCTGCTTTCCTGCTTTCTCCGTGTCTGGCTAGCTGACTCCCCTTTTCTCTCTGCCCACCAGCCCCATCTATCCCTCCTCTGCCTAGCTATTGGCTGTTCAGCTTTTTATTAGACCAATCAGGTACCTTAGACAGGTAAGGTGAAACAGCAACACATCTTTACATAGTCAAACAAATATTCTGCAATACAAATAAATGCAATACATCTTTATATAGTTAAACAAATATTCTATTCCACAACACAAGATCCCCTTTCTTTTGGATCGTTTGTTGAATAGGGGTCTCACTGCATCCCTAGTTGGTCAGGAACTTGCTATATATCCTAGACTGGCTTCACAATTGTGGTAATTCCCCTGCCTCTGCCTCCCAAGTGCTGAGATTACAGGAGTGCACTCCACCCAACATTTTTTGGACTTTATACATAAGACTCTGAGGACTCCTCACACTTAAATGTCAGTTTTTTTTTTAATCCAGAATGTAGAGATTAAAGTGAACTCAGAGCTATGAATCCATGTTAAACTATTCTGCCGTGATTTGAATGCATTGTCTTCCACAGTCTCACAATTGCAATGTTTTGTCTCCACATGGTGATGCTATCTGAGGAAGTCATGTAAACTTTAGAAATTGGGTCTAGTTTGAGGGTGTAAATCACTGACAGTGGGTACTTAAGGGCAAACACTCCCCAACTTGTTCCTATTTCACTCTCTCTACTTCCTGTCCACAACTAAGATATGAACTGCCCCTTGCCTTCCCGGCCATGATGGACTGAAGACCTTTGAAACTCTAAGCCAGAATAAATCTTTCCTCCATTAAGTTGTGCTTGCCAGGTACTGTGGTCATATGATGCTAAAGTAACCAATGCTCCAAGCCTAATAGGCTTCAGCTGTATTCTGAAGAGAGGGAACACTGCACAGAAACCAGCCACACTAATGTCACAATTCTTCCTCTTGACCAGCGGTGTTTGTTTACTTCAAGGGCAGGGAAATGGCCCAATCAATAAAAATAAAGTACCTGCTGTGCAGGCATGAGGAACTGAGTTCAGATCCCCAGTACACATGTAAAAACCAGGCATGGTGGTGTTGGAGGCACAGGGAGTGGTTGTATTTAGACAGCTATATCCCTTGAGAAACCTTGTCAGTCTTGCTACCAATCTAGCTCAGTGAAAGACTTTGTTTCAAAAGAATAGGTGGAGAGCCACAGAAAAAGACACCTGATATTGACCTCTGACTTCCATCCCTGTGCACACACACATGTATGCACACACTTGTGTTCAAACACACACACATTCATTCCCAATGGATGGACAACATTAAAAGCTAAGCATACCCACCTTCTCTACACCTATAAAACACAAGAACATAATTAAAAACCAAAACCAAGGCATTATGTGCTATGGTGGCCATGCTTTTAATCCCAGCACTTGGGAGGTAGAGGCAGGCAGAGTTCTGTGGGTTCAAGGTCAGCTTGGTCTACACAGCAAGCTTCAGGACAGCCAGGGCCACATAGAGAAACCCTGTCTCCAGAATAAAATTTTAAAAAGTGTATTAAAAGGCAAAATTTTAAAAGTAGCATGTGTCACACACTTTGTTGCCAGGAATTGTCTTAACAGCTTGAAAANCTCACAGCGACCTTTTGGAGCACTTTTGCTACATCTGAGTTGAGAAAACTGACTTCTAGGGAAGTTCAGGAATTAGCACAGGGTCAGAGTTGGTAAGCTATGAATTTACATCCATGAAGTTGGACTCTGGATCCCATATCTCAACCATTATTCTGTTTTAACTCCCAAGATGTCTGATTATATATTATTATGTCTACAGAATATAAACCTATAACCTGACAAGTTGTGATGGCACATGCCTTTAATCTTAGCAATAGAGAGATAGAAGTGGAGGATCTCTGTGAGTTCAAGGCCAGCCTGGTCCTGAACTCACAGAGTGCCAGAGCTTTCAGTAAGACGGTGTCTCACAAACAAAATTGTAGCCTCTTAATTTACAAAACACAGAACCCCATATTGAAAACATCTTAAACCCAGGGTTCCTTTTCAGAAAGATACAAAATACAAAGATACCAGAGGTGCTGCTGAACTCTGAGACGGCTGCATGCAGGAGTTTGGACATTGTTGGAATTCCCTCTCATGCTCCCATGTGGGTCAGACCCTGCTTTCAGATCAGCTTGTGTAGAATCACNCAGTGAAGAATTCACTCAACGAGGCTCCAGATTCATACCCCAGCATGAACTCAAAAACATTTTTGCTAGTTCCAGTAAGAACAATTGCTACAAAATACTGTTGGCCCAGTTTAAGTCATGTACCCATCCAAGGGCCAGTCACAATGGCAAGGGAGATAGAGGATGGCAATTGTCCCGTCTCGGTCATACTTCTGTGCCCTGAGGGGCTGGGTCTGTACCAAAGGGCAAAGTTCCAAACAAGAAAGAAAACACACCAACAGAAGACCTTATAGTTTTTGAGAATCTGCAAAATGCCTTCACATGATTCTTAACCTTTGAGTCTTCCATGGACTCAGGGAAGAAGACAGATCAAGTATTACTAAGGACACCGCAGGGAACTAAGATGTCCACAAAGACTTAATTTCTTTCTGACTTGAGTTCGGGCTGGTCCTGATACTTAGCCAATAAAATGCAGCAAAATTACAAAGCTTCAGCTTCCCCTGCAAAAGCACTAACAGCCTCACTCTTTCCCGGAGAATACTCTCTTAGGACACTCCCTCTGAAGACCCAGCGAACAAGCAGTGAGATAGATGTCTGGTCCCCATGGCAAAGTCATAGAGAGGCAGGCACTCCACTGAACACTTCCAGCCCTTAACTGACAGGAAACAGATGCCAGACGAAAAGAATACGCCACTTTGGACATTCCAGGGTGGCTTGGTCTACAGCAATACAGGTCTAAAGAGAAACTATGACTCCAGTGGTTTAGGGGCCCAGCTAGGATGCAATAGAGACGCTCTCTCAGCCTACTGCGCTTGCTTTGATCCTCATGGTTTCCTATTAAAAACAGAACATGTCTCACTCCCAAATTTCCACTTGGGGACTTCCTGTCCAAGACGCCCGCTGAGTAGAGCACACATTTGTTCAATCAGCAAGTCAAGAAAGAGAAGCTCCAAGTGCCAGGCAACTGACCCAAACGCGCCTCAAGAACAAGGAAGACTAACGGCCCCCTCCATGGCTCGCCAGAGAGCTTTCCTCCCCTCCATCTCTGCNTCCGGGTCTGNGAAGTAAACAGAGGGCCAGAGAGGAAGTGAGACNGGACACCCAGCAGTTGTGAGAAATAATGACCTGCTGCGCAAGACTGCGCGTGCGCGCACGTAGGCGGGGCTACGCTACGCGCGGCTGGACGTGGGCGGGCCTCGGCAAGGCGCGGCCTACCCGGCGGGCCCCGGCGGAGGCGGGACCGGGCTGCTTCCCGCCGTCCGCTCCCGCCATTGGCGGGCCGTTTGAATGGCGGAAGTGACGAGATCCTGGCGATGGCCGTCCCGCGGCTACCCAAACGGCTGCTGGGTAGCGGGCCGGCTGTGGACGCCCGTGTGCGGTGAGGTCGCACCGCACATGCTGGCAGGTGAGTGGTGCAGGCCCAGCAGGGTTCCTGGCAGGCCGCGAGCAGGCGGGCGAGCCTTCCGGCCCTTTAAGCCGCCCCGAGGCCAGTCCTGCCGAGAGCACGGCCCTTCTGCGGGCTCCGCCACCCGTAGCTCCCCTGGTACTCTGCGGTCACACTCAGCTTTGAAAAAATAGCAGTCCCAGCCGGGAGTGTTGGTTCACCCAGTGATCCCAGCACTCGCGAGGCAGTGCTGAGGCAGGCGGAGTGCCTCGAGTTCAAGGCTAGCCTGGGCGACATAGTGAAACCCTGCCTCAAGAAACTACAGCCATGGTTATCGTCAGTCCTTTTTATTAGAATGTGTTCGGCGGTTTCGCACTAATTAAGCCACACACTTAGCTCAACCCCNTGTGGTGGGAGTTACTCCCCTTACACGGAGTAAAGAAACAAGACCCAAGGGATTTGAGACTTGGCTACTGCCTTCTGCTAGTGAATGGCAGTGTTGGCTCTTGAATCCACATCGTTTAAGTCTAGTATTAGTGTTGTGATTACTGTGTGTCNGATACTGCTTAATCCTCAGAATGAAATATATCAAGGTAAGTCCTACTGTATCTATTATTGGACAGTTACAAAACAGAACTTAAAAACCCACACGGATAGAAATGACTAGTGAATAAACCAGGCAACATAATTATACTTGATAGGTGTAGAAGGAATAATTTTCTCCTATGGGAAACAACTTTACAATATTCCTCCCTTGGAGTCCCATTCATCCTTGGGAGTTTTGTTTTTTCTTAAGAATATCAGTGGGGACTGGAGAAGTGGCTCAGAGGTTAAGAGCACCGGCTGCTCTTCCAAAGGTACTGAGTTCAATTCCCAGCAACCACATGGTGTCTCACAACCGTTTATAATGAGATCTGGTGCCCTCTTCTGGCGTGCAGGCATATATGCAAGCAGAATACTGTATGCATAGTAAACCAATCTTAAAAGAGTGACAAGAATATCAGTGGGATGTATTGGAAAAAGTTTTCAATTCAAGGAATTACTCCTGTTTGACATGAAAGCCCTCTTGTATATGATCATGACTGGGTCTGCCCATGTGGTACTGTACTAAATCACTGTCTCATTCAGTCTACCCTAAATTATCTGTAAAGTGCAAGACAGTTTTTTAGACAAAAAATACAAGGTGATGAATAAGACCATACTTGTCCTGGCCACATTTGTGATGGAGAATTCACTGAGAAATGTATTGGTTCCTACTAGATTACCCAAGCATTTAATCGAAACGTTATTTTTAAGTTATTATATTTATGAGTATTGAGAGTTTAAAAGAAAGCTATAGCTACTATCACTCTACAAAAGACAGATAGTGGTCAGTGAAAAACTAAAGGACAAGCCATCCCTTTATGAATATATATCTAGATAGTCTATATTCTAGGTGAGATGAGTGAGCAAAGCTCATTCATTCATAGGGGACAGCTCCTCAGAAGAGGCTAAGCTTAAGCTCGCTTCACAGAGCTGTAAGTACCCAGTAATACAGTTTGCCTGCTCTTCACAGTGAAGAGACCAGAGACGTCACTCATCTCAGATAAAATCATAATGGGGTGGTAATGCTAAGTAATCATGGAAGTAGACTGGTACCAGAATTACTTGGAAAGAGTTTTCAAATTACACCAGCTATAGATATCACAATCTAGTTTCCCATACCACATTCCTCTAGATAAGAGCATGTTAAAAATGTGACTAAGCTCTAGAGAAGAGGAGTGGGATTGTAGCTCAGTGGAAGCATGAACATGTGTGAAGTTCTGAGTTCCATCTCAGAACCACAGAGACAGAAGTGTAGGGCGGACAACAAGGACACCCAAAAAATAGCAGTAGAAGAATAGACCTAGGAATCTAAGAACTTCATGTCTCCAATTAGAATTATTCTATAGGTTGTTTTTTTTTTTAATGATCATTTTTGAAAAGTATAACATATATCCTGGTTAATTGTTTGGGAAGAGGGTTTTCAACTGAGAAAATGCTCACACAAAAGCTGCCTTGTAGGCACATCTGTAATACATTTTCTTGATTAATGATGATGTGGAAGGGCCACTGTGTACTGAGCCATCTTTGGGCTGGCCGTGCTGAATGGTATGAGCAGGTTGAGCAAGCCAGTGAGCAGCGCGCCTCCAGGTTTCTGCCCTTTGAGTTCCTGCCCTGACTTCCTGCAGTGATGGACTGTGTTGTGGAACTGTAAGCTGAAATATCCCCAAGTTGCTTTTGGTCATGGTGTTTTATTGAGACAATAGAACCCCTAACTAATATAACATGTTTGTAATTGTTGAGGAATCTTTTAGACTGAGCCCATGGGATTGATAAAATTCAATGGAATTTAGTGGCACTAGGTGATCAAATTATGTACAGCAAACCAGGGACCCTTAAAAAGTTACCTTTTCCTTTTTGTTTAAGTACAAGTTACCAGTGTTAAATTGTTCTTGAGAAAACATTTATTCANTGCCAACACATCTTTTAAGTGCTTAATAAACTCTGGAAATGCCAAAAAAGGGAAAAAGTAAGGTCTGAAATATTGTCAGTCAGCTATAGGTGGGGAAAACTTCTGAGCAATTCTACCCACTCTTCATTTTCTTTCTCATCCATATGACAACCTGTGATTTAAAGACCCGATTTATAACTGTTTGTAAATAAGTTGGACTTTGTTTACCTATGCTATTATATATATATGTACATATATATACATAAACATATACATATATGTGTAAGTAACATTCAAGTTTTTAAATTATTTTATTTGTTGCCCTATTTTAATAATATATTTTATAGACATTCATCTATTTATTTCTCTTCAATTCAGATCCTTTGTATTTAAAATACACAGAAATGAAAAGAAAGGTAATGAACACTGGAAACCTGAGATTGAGTCCTAATGAGGAAGCCTTCATTCTGAAGGAGGATTATGAAAGAAGACGGAAACTAAGATTGCTTCAGGTATCATTTACTTGGAGTTTACATTTTTTGTCTTCCTCAAATCCTTGGTATTTTTTGGATTAGATCATTCTAAATGAAATGTTGCATTTATGAGTTTTTTCTGTCCTTGAAAGAGCCTTGGTTCTTGTTTATAAACCAGTTTTGGAACATTTGAAAAATAAGCTGATGGTAAGCAGATTGGAGAAGAGTTGAAAGATAGATACTACTTAACTCAAGTATTGGAAAATAGTTGTTTAAATGTATATATACATACATCTGTGTGTGTGTATATATATATATATATATATAAATTAATAATAATAAATTTTTTATTCTTTGGTAGTTGCATATGTGGATGCAATGTATCTAGATCATATCCACCCCTTCCTTCCCCTCCATTTATCCCCCAGCTTCCCCTCACATTCTCCCTACTTCATGCCATTTTTTGTCTTTTACTTTTTTTTCTTCCCCAATACCCCATTGAGTTCATTTAATTCTCCCTGCACCTGCATATGTGTACTGCCATCCACTGGAGCATGGGCAACTTCCCAATGGGCCACATTGCTGAAAAAAACTAACTCCCAGCGGCTGTCAGCTTCCAATAGCTCCTTAGCTAGACNTGGGGCCTCATGAGCACTCCCTCTCCATTCAGGAGTAATGTCTGGCTTGATCTTACACAGGTCACGTGTCAGCCACCATAGGTCCATATATGCAACAGTTCGGTTATGTCCAGGAGACATTATTTTGCAGTAATCTTCCTCAATTTTTGGGTCTTAAAATCTTTCTGCCCCATTTCTAAATGACCCATAGCTGATGAAAATTAGAAAAGGAAGCTTAGAAAGAATCTGGAAAAGATGACTGGAAAGATGAAACAGACTATTTATATGAGCTTCTTAGACAAATGTATTAGGAAATTTCTAAAGTTAAGCCTTTGTGAGTCGTGGAATAGCTTNCTAGCTAGAATCAGAGGTGATCTACCCTGGAGAGGGAACTCTCATCTGACCTCCTCAGCTATGAAACTTGGGAAATCACCTTACCGTTTTAGCGTTTTGTATGTTATTGGGGGTAGAGAGAGCAGTTGAAACAAATCAATTAAGGGACTTTAGAAATAGCTTTGGGGGTTGCTGAGATGGCTCAGTAAGTAAAGGTACTTTACTGCCAAGCTGAGCAACACAGGTCCTATCCTAGGGACCCCTCATCCCAGGGACCTCACACAGGTTGAACTCTGGCTCCTGTGCTACAACACAAATAAATGTATGCAATAAAAAATTTCTAAGCCCCCCCCCCCACTTTTTTCTCTGTCAGTTGGATTTTTCTGCTAACCATAGTCCTTATCTAACAAGTATTTAGGAGATTTGATACACCTGAAGAGAATTCATTTGAATTCCTATTCTCAATTAGATTTTTAAAAATGTTTAAACCCCCTGCATATATTATGTATGAAATACTCATCTTTCAGGTTCGAGAACAAGAAAGGGGTATTGCCTTCAAGAGAAGAGAAGACATAAAACAGAGGAGAAATCAGCAATTTTCGCGTTTGGCTGAGGAGCTAAGGGCAGAATGGGAAGAAGCACAAAGCCAGAAAATCCAGAACTTGGAAAAACTGTATTTGGCAAGTTTAAGACATATNGGAGAGGGACATCNACAGGCTAAAGAAAATGTGAGTGAGCTCCTCACTGATGGAGGCAGTGTGATGATAGTAAATTGGATTTATTGAATGACTGCATGATAAACGTTTTAATGTATAGAACTGGGAGAGGCAAGCTGACCTTTCTTTTCTAAATCAATTTAATCTGCGGTGAGAATGATGGTCTTATTGTTTCCTTGTAAATCATACCAAGCACACCTTTCTTCCTCTGGTGTCCACGTTAGCATTATTGTTTCTGGCGCTGGCCTGTATAAAAGACGGTGACCTATGCAATCAGAAATTGTCTGTCTCAAGCAGTTTGACTAGATCTAGGGAACTAAATTCAGATTTCCAAACTCGGATTCATTCCTGCCACCTCTATACACATTAGTGAACACACAGGCACTTGTGTTCATTCCTGCCACCTCTAGTACACATTAGTGAATACATACACATTAGTGAACACACATGCACTTGTGTTTCGTTGATGACTTTCCTAAAGACCAAGGAAAGCTCCGTGTCCTTGAGCTCACTTGTTGCTTATTGTGATGTAAGGCTAGAAAATAGCAGTTTGGCCAGGTGTGGTGTTCGTGGATATTTGTAATCCAACACTCAAGAAAAGAGACAGGAGGACTTCCTTAAGCTCTGAGCCAGCCTGGTCAACATAGTGAGTTATAGGTCAGTCAAGGCCACATAACAACTAAATAAAAAGGNAACGGGGAGAGATGAAGAAAAGAAATGATAGTTTGTCATCCCAAGTCAATCATACAATAAACAGGCTAGCTCCAAAAAAGACAAATCTTCAATAACAGTTATTGAGGAAAAGGAATACCTTGAGGTGATGTGGCATCTTGGTTTTTGTGTGTTTTTACCAATAGCCCTAAGTTCTAATGTTATATTTATTTATTTTTACCTTTTTTTAGGTTACTATCAGCCTTGTGTTTA
The DNA here is from genome assembly GCA_001675575.1 of Neotoma lepida. Taxonomy (NCBI): domain Eukaryota; kingdom Metazoa; phylum Chordata; class Mammalia; order Rodentia; family Cricetidae; genus Neotoma; species Neotoma lepida. Next base: position 20,776 of record LZPO01097211.1, on the reverse strand, counting down.
AACAATTTCCCAAGCCTAGCTCATTTGAATGACACCCATATGATTTTTGCAGACCAGAGAACCTCCTATATTACTATAAATTTGATGTTTTAGTTTAAATAAAATATTTTATTGGTTAATTTAACCCTGTCCAGAGTACTGCAGCAGACTGACTCAGTGGGGTAGGAGAACCGGGGGTCTCTGGTACTCAGGTGGGTGAGGATCGACGAGATGACAGAAAGCCACAGACTCAAAGGAACTGTGAAGCTGACTGTGTTTATTGTTGCTAAGCACAGTGTTTTTATGGGCAGTCAGTAAAAAGGAAAACTTAGAATTGAATACACAATCTTCACGGACATGTACTTTCCCCAATAAATCAGAGTNTACCCTGGTCACGCTCAGATATCTCCAAGAACAATCATTCAGTATTGTGTAAAATACATGAGAAACTTGTTAACCACAAATGTAATAGACAATAGGGGAGGGAGTCTATGCCAGGTGCCCGCCGCTTGTGTGGTTAACACTTGAAAGCCCTTAGTTCCCTTCTTAGTCTTTTTGCTTTTGAGAAAGAGGCTATAGGCATTTTCTGTCTTTTTTTACTGTCATAGATCATCCCAATCTTTTTGTTGTCTATGTTTTTTTTGGTATATATTTTTAATATTTTTTACCTCTTTTTTTAATCTATTATAATTTATCCATTCTAAAGCTGGCATAAGTTGTTTAAGTATGTTATCTCTTTGTTTCTTGGAGAGCAGACACCAAGGGGGCCTGCTTCTCCTGAGCTTTTCCATAAGTGACAAGGTGTAATAGGAAACCTTTTCTTTTTTTTTTTGGTTTTTCGAGACAGGGTTTCTCTGTGTAGCTTTGGCACCTTTCCTGGGAAACCTTTTCTCTCATGTAATTTACTCATCTATTTCCTAACTCATCATAGACTCCCGTATAAGGCAAGGGATCAGGAATATTTTTTATTCTCTTTAGGGAATTTTTTCTTTATGGAGGGTCCCACCACCTGTCCCCTGTGAGCCACTGCCATTTCCCATGACACATCCTTTTGGGATTTTTATGCAAGTTTCTTGCTAAATATTCTTCTGATTTTATGGGGTGGCCATATGAATCAGTGGTGGTGGANTTATCTAGGACTTTCCTAACCCTCTCCATCTTTACTGTCCCAGTCTCTTGTTGTTGATTTTGTAATTGGGTCACATAATCTCCAGCTGATTTATTCTCATGCAAAACTCTCTAGAAGGCCCACAAAAGTGGACCCTCAGATGGCCCTGGGGTTGGTCCTGGGCCTGAGCCATAATCAGGTGGTGGTGTGACAGTAGGGGGGGTCACACTCCNGTCCAGTTCCTGAGAACTGCTGCAGGCTTGACTGATGTTTCCCATAAGAAAGCAGGACAGAAACAAAAGAAACTGACAGCAAGAAAAGATATCCCCCGTCACTGTGGCCGTGAAGTGTAGAGTACACCTCCTTCTTGGGGAACAGCCAAGCCCTCCAGGAGCAGAGCTTCCCTGAAGCCTCAGCCTCAGGCCTACGAGCACGTTTTTCCACATGCTACACAGACTCTACTGGAGTCGCCGTGGCAGAGTACCTTGATATTTTATGTTTTCATACTAAGCTGAATGACTACTACTATGGTATGGCAGTAGTGGTATCNTTCCCATACTTTGGAAAATATCTGNGTACTATGGGAAGGGGTGACAGAATTGAAAGGTCACTTCTGGGCTGGAGAGATGGCTCAGTGGTTAAGCACACTAGCTGCTCTTCTAGAGGTCCTGAGTTCAATTCCCAGGAACCACATTGCGGCTCACAACCATCTATAATGAGATCTGATGCTCTCTTCTGGCATAAAGTTGTACATGCTGATAGAGCATTCATATACATAAAATAAGTGAATAAACCTTAAAAAAAAAAAAGGTAACTTCTATGTTGATGTCAAATAGACACATTTCTGTTCATCTACTTTAACATGACTTTTTAAGCCGTATATACTTGTAGGAACCTGACTTGGATGCTCTGGCTCGGCGGGCAGTAGAAAGAAAAAGAAAAGCTGAAATGAGGCATAAAGAAGCCCTTAAAGTGCAGAAAAGTCAAAAAGAAATGTTAATGAAACAGAGAACCAGGTAACATAATAACTTTGACCACGTGTTCAGCTGACACCAGTGTGGCTAGAAATGGAGNGCGTTTGGAGGCTGTGTAAGGATGTACTAAATAAGGTTGTGTATCCGTTGCACTCTGAACTGTGCTCACTAATGCAGTAGGGGATGGTTTACCTAGCTGAGCGAACATTCTGAGTTCAGTAGCAGTTGCTAAGTTTCTGAAGAAATGTATGAACAGTTCAGACTTAATGTCAACCAAAAACTGTCTCTGATGGAAAAAGGAAGTAAAAAATGTATGTGATTAAGAGCATTGAAGAGATCTTGGGGCAGGACGTGGTGGCACACATCTTTAGTTCCAGCACCTGGGAGGCAGAGGCAGGCCAATCTTTGTAAGTTCAAGGCCAGCCTAATCAACGTACCTAGTTTTAGGCCAGCCAGGGACAGAACATTTTGAGACACAATAATGAGATTCTGTCTCAAAACACAACAACGCACACACACAAACACACAAGGTTATGTACTGGAAAACTTCAGTTGTTAGTAATTTTTGCATGCTGTTACTGGTCTGCACTGGTTGTTTTACATAATGGCCTATCTTTAACATTTCTATTTCTGCTCTTACTGTAAAGAACTAATGGTTCTCAACTTGTAGATGGGGTCAAAGGGCCCTTTCACAGGTCACCTAAGACCGTCAGCATATCAGATATTTACATTATGATTCATAACAGTAGCAAAACTTCTGTTCTGAAATAGCAATGAAATAATTGTATGGTTGGGGGTCCCCACAATATGAGGAGGTGTATGAAGGGGTTGAAGCTCTAGGAGGGTTGAGAACCACTGCTCTGTGATTATTCAGTTAACCCTCCTGTCTTTAGATAAGGCTCTTGTAGTTGGTAAATGTGTTCTTACATGTATGCTTGGTCAAACTGCAAATTAAGTGTGGACTCAGCTAAAAGATGGGTCTCTGGCTTTTATGTTTTTAACTCTGGGTACTGATACCAAGTAAATGCATTTTTGTCCCTTTTGGTGACAGCAGATATTAATTGAGACTAATTGGTGGCATCTCTTATCTTTTAAGGCACATAAAAGCTCGAAAGGAAGCATTGCTCGTGGAAAAAGAGAGATCGGCTAAAGTGGCCAGGCTGCCACCTCCTGTACCAGCCCCTTTTGAGGTGAATTGCCTAGAGCTTTGGTTAAACAAGTTTTAATTGCATAATAATAAAGGAGTATATATGGAGTGTTTTAAAATTTTAGATATTGTTTTACCTATAAATACTTTAATATATGTTTTCAAGAATTTTTTTAAAAATAACAGTACTGACATTTTTCTCAGTGTTACCTAATGCCTGCTATGTGTTGAGTTTTCCCCAGTGGGAATTTTGTGTTTGCAAAGTGTAGTGGTTTTGGTTTTTATAGTCCTACTAATCATTATGGCTTTTTATTTTTTTATAGCCTTTATTTGTCCAAAAAAAAAAGTTACATTGCTTGTCTTATAGACAGCCATTTTCTGGATTTGGCTCACAGTCTAATAAAGAAGTAGAGCTCAGATACATTTAAAAATTTGTTTACAATCATAAGGTCGTGAGTTTATTTATAAGAGTAGGGTGTGTGCTTTGTGATTAGACTCAATTTTGTTTACATGTTTAAAATAGTTGAATTTTATGAGTACTAGAAAGGACATGCTGGCTCATACCTATGTTCTCAGTACTTGTGAAGCTGAGGCAGGAGATGACTAGTGAGCAAAATAGTAAAACTTTGTTTCTAAAGGAAAAGGAAAGAATTGGTTCTCTTATTTATATTAGCATTTTATATTAGTCATTGGAGTGGCTATATAGATGACTGTCAAAATTACAGTTATTTTATGTGAAAAGTTAAATAGAAGCTTTCTAAAAAAAAGCTTGAAAACTTAATACTGGTGTAAGTATGTCTATCCTGTATTTGTGTGTGTGTGATCAGCATGAATGTGAGGCTCTGGGGTCTTCCCTTCTGTCGGCTTCTCTGCTCTCACTGGGCCACCTGCCTTATAACACATGATCCAGTGAGGCCCAGGTGAAAGTGTCCTATTTCAGCCACTCCACTAGGACCATGCAAGATATTAGAATGCAGGCAATATTTTAACCTATGATGCCTTTTGATAGCTTTTATTATAATTTCCAATATTCATAAGCCAAAATAACTAGCTTCTTGAAGTAGAATGCTTTTTCAGAGTACAGGATGGGTAGAATTATCAATTCCAGGGTAGTAAATTTGTTGCTTTTTTTATTTTTTTTGGCGGTGGGGGCAGGTGTCTTTCGTTTTTGTGAATATCATCTTGGAGATACTGAGTTTTATTATTCTGCACACAGCTATTGTCATTATTCTTTTATCTTTCTGAAGTTCATATCCTTAAGTTCATAGCATTGAAGAGAAGGCTCTTCAAGCTGGCCCTGTATCCATGTTTTTCAAGTGCTTCTTTGTTCTCTAGCNCAGCAATGACTCTGGCTTCGTGTGAACATACACAGCCCCACTTCTGGATCTTGAGAGAGCCTTGCTTGTTTGTGTGTTTTTCTTGTGTGTTGTTGTTTGTAGATATAGCTCTTACAAACTAAGTAAGATCTGGGTGATTGGACTCTTGTTTGGTTAAAAACAATGTTTTACAGTAGGTTCTTTATTCAGACCTACTCAGGTATTTGGGAAAGAACAGTGCCTTAGAATACGTTTTGAGCTGCTTGTGGGTTTGTAATACCAAAGGAAAGAATAGGACCTTGTTTAAAGGGCTGAGTTGTGGAATATTTGGGGACCTTGAAGGTAAGGTATAGCCTTTAAGACCTTGTGTGATATATATAAAATATAGGTACATCTGGGTCACTATTTCTTCAAACAGATAAAAATTCAAATACTGAGAAACCTGAGGAAAGAGATGGAAACTATTTAGGCTTCTGAATCCCCACTAGGAGATGTAGGAAGGAAGAGGGTAGAAATTTCTGGGGTTATTAGGAAAGNTCTTCTAACGAACAGATTAATCCTTTCAAGTGATTAATGAATTCCAAGGCTGTTTCTAAGGTGAGTCTGCTACAAAAGCCAGTTTGCCTAGATCTCCTTGTTTGTGGCTTTGACGCTTTTCATCACCTCATGACTGCCAGTAAGAAGACTGCTGCCGGGCTGGAGAGGTGGCTCAGAGGTTAAGAGCACTGACTGTTCTTCCAGAGGTCCTGAGTTCAATTCCCAGCAACCACATGGTGGCTCACAACCATCTGTAATGAGATCTGGTGCCCTCT
>LZPO01097211.1:0-10693 GCA_001675575.1 Neotoma lepida | reverse complement strand
TAAGGCAAGGTTACCAGAGTTGGATTCTTACAGGGTCATAAAGACAAATAAGAATTTTCCTCAGGTGGTGACTGTCAGGCTTTCTTTTACAACCCAAAATGGGAGTGGTAAAGGAGGAGGTTAACTGAGTGCTAATAACCAGTTAGTATATCAAAAGGGAATTTATGTGTTCAACCTACATTCCTAGAAGTGATTAGGTAAGAAGTTAGGGGTCTATAAAGTTCGTAAGGCAATATAAGGGTCTCAGCTAAAATTGCACAAGAGCTAAAGCTATCCACCTGACCTAGGAAACAGGTATCGTTTCACCTTGGATGCTTAAGTCTGTTCTTAGAGAGTACAGAGATATCTCTGATAAGATACTTTCATCCTTCCGGGGATGGTCCTGGTCAGATGCTGCTAGTGACAATATTGCAGAAAGGCCTGCAATTAGGGATCCTGGCTGCGTTACTGCTCAGAAGGTTATCAAATATTCATTCCTTTAGTAGAGGGGAAATGGTATCCAGTAAATGATGGAAAAGCTACAATAGCACATGAGAAATTCATAGTAGGAAACAGCTAATAATCAAAAGCCAATGTCACCAAGGCTCGGCTTTACCTCTGGAAGGCCCTTGGCTTCTTCCAGGTATTAGCTTTGTCATAATCAGCTGAAATCCTACTTTNTATGTTTTTGCAGCTTGCAGCAAGTTTACTTGGATAGTAGGGGTTAGATTATAACCTCCTCACTCANATTTTTAGTTTTCATAAGTTGTAAGTGAATTATGACTTAGTTAACTGGTCTGAATTATTAATCATTCCCATCTAAGAAATAAACCTATAAGAAATAACAACAGAAAACTGTGAGAAACAGTTCTGAGTTGAACACATCCTACCCTGTGAGAAACAGTTCTGAGTTGAACACATCCTACCCTGTGAGAAACAGTTCTGAGTTGAACATATCCTACCCTAAAAGCAGCAGTGCTGAGTGACCACAGAAGTTAGCTCTCACAGCTTGCCTGGACTTAGCTCTGTATTACTTGGCAGTCTTAGCTCACTTTCATCATCTGTTTTCTGAGAACTGCATGAAGCTCATAGGAACATGCATGGAGTTTAAAAATTCCATATTATTAGGAAAAATACTAATGGAATGACATACCATACTTTTAGTGAGCTAGAGTAATANATTTACTCAAATAGCGAGTAGCACATATGCTGTCATTAAAATAACAGCTGTTTGGGCCACTCCTCTTTATTCTAGACTAGTATTTCTCACATAGGAAAAATCATCCAAAACCATAGCATCTCANTGTTAATAGATTCCATTGCCTTGTCTGAACCTTTGGCCTAAGACCTTTTGGTCTGGGAATGTATTTATTGCTGGATCTGTTGTAATTGGCATTTGNATTCTGTCCCCCTCCGGGTTTATATTTTTTGTCTGTAATCNTTTTGCCCTCTGTGCCCTATCCATACAAATGCTATGCTGTTCTCTGGTTGCCTTTATAGCCATTCCTATGTGCTGCCCCTACTTTTTCCTCTACTGCTTCATCCTCTTCTGTGTGACTAAATGCTTACCCAGAAACTGAGGAGGTTTCTCTTAATTGCCCCTCTTTGTCTTTTACCATCAAAATTAAATTAGACAGCTTCATTAAGACATTCTGATTAAACTTCATGTTAGTAGTACTCTACACATAGATGCACACATCCTCTTTAATCATGGAAATCAGAGTTTGGAGTGATGGGAAGTATCATCAGTTAAGTCTCAGTCACTTAGGACCTGTGAAGTACAGAGAGAGTTTAACTACAGCACCTTGCAGGAGCCCTGGCAGTTAAACAGAAAGTGACGAAACNGCTTTCCTCTCCCAGGAGAACGATAGTGGCAGACACTTTTCAGATTCGTGGTTTAGGCAGTATCACCTCTCAGTGCTACCTGCTTTGTCCCATTACTAGTCTAGGGTTGATATTTCCCCCAATGTGCTCAGTCTGTTATCCAGCAGATCCTTGTTGAATAGATAAATTAGTGTAGTATGTCTTATGTCAGAGCAAATGCAAGAGGAGGGGGGATTTTGAGGTCTTATTCTTCATACTTTCCCCCACCAGTTGATGTGACTGTCTGAAGTTTGAGTCAGCTGTCTAATCTGTTTATTCTTGAAGAACCAAAAGAGGCTAATGGAAGAACTCAAACAGCTGCAGAAAGAGGACCTGGCACGTAGGAGGCAGACAGTGGCACAGATGCCACCACAACTAGTCGAACTGCCGTACAGACGCAGTGAGGTGAAAGAAGACTGGCAGCGAGAGCTGGAGTTCGCCTTTGAGGATATGTACAATGCAGACAGGAGTAAGGGACTTTCAGCAGTACTTTTAGATGTTTGGGTGGGAAATCCTCTTTGTAGTAATAAGCAGTGTTTATTTTGAAATGAGTTATTGTGTAAAAAGGGCCTTAAGATTTTTATAGTTAAATTCCTTTTTTTCCCCTATTTTCAGTCATTAGAAGGAAAACATGTCTTTGTGTTTCTTTATTCAGAGGTGAAAGGAAACCTGATTTTGCATCTTAAGCCAGAGCCTTTGCCCGCCATGTCTGATCANCTCCAGGATGAGGAACTGGACCTTTCAATGGAGCGAGAAAATCAAGGTGAAAATGAGAACCCTCAAGTGCCAGACACTGAAATAATATGGTCTAGTGGAATAGGTGGTGAAAGCCCCTAAGCTGAATTTTAAAACTCAAGGAAATAATTGTAATCATTAGCTAGGAGTTAGGAAAATGTGTTCAGTTTAAGCACCGATAATGACACTAATGGCAGCAGAGGCAGGAAGTGTCTGTGCATTTCTGCCATTAGAGATCAGTTCCACACTTATTGGAGGGAGCCATTCACCTGTGACACCATCTGGAGATCTTCAGGTTGTGTGAGTTAGATGCTTAGTTCTGGATTCATTTGAAGGCTCAGCCATTTTTAGACTTGACCAGATTATTAGAAATCCTCTTGTGTTCCATTACTGCTGGGTACTTCATGTATTGTGATGAGTTATACAGACTTTGATCTCCTATCTTTCACACTGGCTTCATCTTTGAACTTTCTCACCTGGTTGTCCCATAAGTACATAACACTCATATCTAGCACTTAGTCATCTCTTGCTTACTGAAACCTTCGCTTCCTAACTTCAGTGAATGATGGGGCCAGCAAGATGTCTCAGCAGGTAAAGGCACTTGTCACCAAGCTTGATGACCTCANTTTGATTCCTGGAATCTCCATGGTGGAAGGAGGGAACCGACTCCTGCAAGTTGTCCTCTGACCTTCACATTCCCTTCCCCAGTAAATAAATAAATGTAATTGACTGAACAATGGTAACTTGGTTACCTGAGGCAGAGCAAACATTTTTCTCTTTTACTTCTGTATCTCCTTAAAAGCCAACTCCACACCATTGAACTGACCTCATTTTTCCCCTTTATTTCTACCTGTGTTGCCTTTATGTCAACGTCACTTGGGTTTACATCTCATCAGCCTACANTCCTACACTGTGAAAATGGCTCTATGGCTCTTGACTTGATGGTGGGGGCTCAAGGTCTTCTCCCTGTCTTCTCTGCCCCTGCATCTATCCTTGCTAGTCTAAGACTGATTTGGTTCTGCTATGGCTCAGCAGACAGTAGAGTCAGTGCTTACCCATCCTGCTTTTCAGGGTTTCTCTAAAAACGATTTCTTCTGAAGAATCTTATTTTCTTGCTAGGCTAATAGTGTCTTTCAGAAGACATTTTTTTTTTTTTTAACCATTTCATCCAGGGTTTAGGGTTTTTTTTGTTTGTTTTTTTAAAGATTTATTTATTATGTATACAGAAGAGGGCGCCAGATCTCATTACAGATGGTTGTGAACCACCATGTGGTTGCTGGGAATTGAACTCAGGACCTCTGGAAAAAGTCAGTGCTCTTAACATCTGAGCCACCTCTCCAGCCTGGTTTAGTTGTTTTAATGGAACTTTTTATTCGTATTTCTAGTTAGCCAGAATTGAAGCCTATCATTACCTAAAGAAACACTATTTTCTTCTAATCCCAGTTATGATTTGGCATAATGTTACTCAGTCTTCCAGCTTTTCATAAATAGCTATGGGTGTTGTGGCACAGCCTGTAGTTTCAGCTCTTCAGGAGGCTGAGCCAAGGACAACCGGGTGTTTGAGGCTGGTCTGGGCAAAATAGCAATACTTTGTNTCTTGAAGACAACAACAAAAGGCTAGGAATTCCCATTACCCTCCTTTAAAACTAAGTCCTCTTTGAAAAATAATTATAAATAAAAGTTGGTGATGTAGCTCAGTGGTAGAATGTTTCCCTAGCAATATAAGACCCTAGGTTCCATCCCTAGTGTGCACACACACAAAAGATGGATTATGGATGGATGGATGGATGGATGGGTGGGTGGGTGGATGGATGGATGGGTGGATGGATAGTGAGAATTAATCTACCTTAAAAATGGGTAGATCACAGACTAATGGTTAACTGAATGAAGCAGCCAGAAAGTATTACCCCAGTACATGGCTTTGTGTTTATATAGAACTAAGGAACAGGGCAAAACTAGTGTGTGGTTGTGAGGTAGAGTGCAGTTAAGTCATCTTTTGTGTATATTGACTGGAAGGACAAAGAGCCTTGTTGGGGCTGGAGATGTTGCACAGTGGCCTGGATGATGTTGATAGACACGTGAAATTTGTTGCACTGAAAATACAACTTTTGTATGCTGAACTGTTTGTTATGTTTTTAATTCTATTAGAATTTTTATTTAAATGTGTATTAAAACATACTACATTGTCAGTTTTCAACCTCTTTGGTATTCTTAATTTTTTCTTTGATTAAGCTAAAGCATAGTTTGGTCCCCATAGAGAATTTTTAGTTCTGTTCTTAGTTAGCTTGTGCCATCTCTGTGGAACGATGCTTGAAGAAATACCTTGTTTCTGGTTTTTGATAAGTGAAAGGATTTGCTTACAACCACATAAAAATTTGCCCCACGTATTAGCAAGAATGATTTGAAAGCAGGTGCTTTATTCCAAGGCTGTAAGATTGTTTTTCTCTGTAGCCTGCTAAGAACTGTTTGGACCATTTCCTAGCACAGAGATGAAACCTTACAGTGCATGACTCAAACATTAACCTTATTCACAAGCTGATTAGGAGTTCCCCATCTGTCATCACCTGGCATGCAGAGTGAATGTCCCCCTGAGAGTTAGGCTTGAAATTAGTATATATGTATTATGTTGTTGGAAAATGGTGTAAATTTGGATTTAAGTTAAAAAAAAATTATACTTGATTGTTAAACTAAGACGTTAGTTAGCATTGTTGAATACACTAACCTTTAAATATTGAAAATAAAGTTGTGCCTTTGCTTTAAGTAATTATAGCAATGACTGAGTATAAAGGTAGAATAATTTGCCTAAATGTAATGATTTAAATTTTCTTTCTTTTTTTTTTTTTTTAGCACCCTTTGCAATGAAAACCCAACAAATCCCCTCAAGAATTCTTTTTAAAAGATTGTTAAATAAGATTCGAAGCCAAAAATCTCTCTGGACAATTAAATCCTTGTCTGAGGATGAAAGTGAAGTGACTACAGGCATCACTGAGATTGAGAGTAAAGCACCAACCATGGAATCAGGAGCCATTACCCTTGAGGAAGGAACACTGTCCTCCGAGCAGGAGCAAGGTGCTTTCTCAGTAGTCTATCTGATGGCACACAAACCCTCTTCAGATGTTAAAAAAAAATGCTCATACCTGAATTTGGGGTTTAGCACCACAGTAGAGATTCAGGGCCCTGGTTTCAGCCTGCATCACTGGAGGGATGGGGTGGAACAGGAAGTGTGGGGCACTGGAGGGATGGGGTGGAGGGTGCATGGTGGTTGTCTCATGCATGGGAAAACAAAGAATAGAGATCAAAAGTTAAGAAACAGGCTGGGGGGCTGAAGAGATGACTCAGATGTTAAGAGTGCTGGCTGCTCTTCCAGAGGACCTGGGTTTAATTCCCAGCACCCTCATGGCAGCTCACAACTGTCTATAACTCTAGTTCTAGGGGATCCAGCACCCTTACACAGACATATATGTAGGCAAAACACCAATGCACATAAAATAAAAATAAATAAATCACTAAAAAAAAAAGAAAAAAAAGAAAAAGAAACAGGTTGGAAGGATGGCTCAGTGGTTAAGAGCACTTGCTGCTATTCCAGANGACTTAGGTTCAAATTCCATCACCCTCATGGTGGCTCATAGTCTTCTGTAACTCTAGTCCTAGGGGATCAGACCCTCTCTTCTGTCCTCTGAAGGAGGGTAGTAAGTAGGCAGGCAATTGGTATACAGGCATACAGCCAGCAAAACATTTATACACATAAAATTAAAAAATGTCAAGTTAAACAATCCTGCTACTTAAAGGCTGCAGAAGAAAGTTGATCACTTTGGTGAGTCTCCTGAACTACTGCTATTGTTCATTGTATGAACTCCTAGAAGTCACTGAACCACATCAGTTAATTACTTGTAATGTTTAGGCCATTGCTTTCTTGTTGTTTCTGTATTATTACTGAAGTCTGTGCCCACATCTTTGTTCTCTGTGCACTTGAGTGTGTGTGTGTGTTTTATATATATGGTATGCCATATGCCTGGTGATTCACTCACATCTTTTTGTTTTTAAATATTTAGTCAGTTTGTGTGTGTGTGTGTGTGTGCGCGCACGCCTGATTATGTGCACCTTGTGCATGTGGAAGTCAGTCAGAAGACATCAGAAGATCCTCTGAAACTGGATCTACAGTTGGTTGTGAGCAAACATGGGTATTGGGAACCAAACCCAGCACTCTTAAGCAGCTAACTCTCCAGCCTCCCCATGGCTTTAGTTTTTAATAAGAATTTTTAGAAAACTTTTAATTAAAAGACAAAACGTCTTGAAACCACGCCCCCCCCCCAAAAAAAAGAAAATGCATGTTAGTGGTTTTTGAGTGTGTTATATCTCTTTACATTCCCACCAGAGACCTTTCCTTATTTGTTAACTTTAAAGAATGGGGGAATGGGTCTTAAATATATTTCCAGATGTTACAGGATCATACTAATAAGATCTCCTTGAATTACATATATGAGCAAGTTAGAGTTGTGAAGGTATACACTGATGTCATTTGTATTTCTTAGAGGTTTACCTTTTGGAGATACATATATACACACACACACATATACACACATATATGTATNTNTATATATGTATATATANNCATTTGGAAGGTATGTTTGTATGTGTATGGAGATATTTTGCTACAAAACTGTTGAGAGGAAAGATAGTTGGATTTTATACTGCACACAAGAAGCCTTGGCCTGCATCCTTTAGGAGGCCTCCTAACATTTCTCTCGTTTTTTTCTCCTTTATGTTTTCTTTTGCTGCACCCATTGGTCCTTGCCCCCAGAGCCTGTTCCTTGGCTCTGTTTTCCTTCATTCAGAACTCCCTAGTTCACCTCTGACTCACACTGTACAATATTATGTATTTACTGATGTCATCTAAAGTGTGTGTTTCCCAAGTTGGCCTGTTTGGATTCCTCAGTATTTGATACCTTCACTTTCAGCTCTGTTACCATCTTAAATTTGCCCCAAATTGAATTCTAGATAACTCCCAACATATACAGTTGCTTTTTATACCCCCAGCTCCCCACAGGTCTCCCACAGTTCAGTACCTGGTAATATGTTAATTTATTTGCTGGAGCCAAAAAGTTTATATCATTCTTGTTCTCTTGTTTCATTACCAAACCATCAGCGATTTCAGTTGGTCCCACACTTAAAATACACCCCAAGTCCAACCATTTCTCAGCACAGATCCTGGTTTCCACTGCCTTGTTTTCTAGTGTAGATTCTTTCATGGTTCCAGCTTCAGCTTTTGCAGCTCTCTCTCAGATCTCTTCATCAAGTGACCCTGTGAAAACCCAGGTCAGCTCATTTGGTTCTTGTGTGTCACTCAGTGAGAATCAGACTGTTGATAATGGCTTCACACACATGCTCTGTGACTTTGTTCCCTTCCACATCTCTTACAGTCACTGTCCTGTAGATGCTGGCTTCCTCCCTGTTTCTCAGACAGCTGAATTGCAGCTCACATAGTCTTCATAACTGTTGATGTTTTGGCTAGGATTCTCCTGTAGAGGTTTCCATGGCTGTCTCCCTCCCCTCCTACCTGAATCTATTCACCTGTTGCTTTCTCAGTGAGGCTTTCTCTGCTCACTTTATATAAAATGCCACCTTCTACCTTCCCAGCAATGCTCCCATCCCCTCGTAATCTCTCACCCTGCTTTCTCTTCATAGTTCTTATCAACAGGCAGTAGACTTACTTTCTTGTTTATTTTCTTCATATCTAACTCATTTGTGAGAGAGGAACTTGAAGATTTCATTCATTGCTTTGTCCTTAGAGGCCTTGTGGATAATAAGTGCTCAGCTTTGTTGAATTAGTTGAGTAGCTTAAAGCAAGAGAGATAATTTGGGAAGTCAGATATTTAAAACCATGAGACTAGGGAAGAATTCAGTGAGAAGGGAGCTTACATATGAGCACCTGAGGGATTCCAGCTGTAAAAGCTGCAGGAGGCTGGACAAGTAGAGAGAATACAGTGTTGGACTCCCAATAAAGGAACTCTGCTGTTGAGTCTGTATTGCATTTTGAACATGCCACCACATGAATAGTCATTCTCCACTCTGATCTTGCTTCATTCCTCCCTCTCAGCTAACTCTGCCCCTTGCCTGTGGGTCTCAGTTTCTTGAGTGACCCAAGGTGTGTGCGTGGGGGGGGGGATATTTTTCTTTACATAGTACCTGATACAACTCTCCAAATTTTTATGAGGTGTTTATATGGTGTTTCTGTCCCTCTCTCAACCTTCAAACCTCCTTGAGGCCTCTTGTCATTCTGCACAGTATCCCTTGTCGTCTACCATGCCACTGTAGATGGTTGAGTGAGTGCTCTGTGCAAAACTGGCTGTGCTGATATGATGGCATTTGTATCATAAAATCCCTGGTATCTAGTTATCCTAGTGAAGGCACATTGACATTCTTAANCACCTCTTTAGTCTTTGATTTTTCTTGTAATATTTGGCTTAGGTTGGGTGGTTAATGTATGTAGCTACCAAAAAGATGACTGAGCCTTCACTGAGGGTCCACTTGCTGTGGACCAAGAGAGAACAGTTGATCTGATCTAAATAATGCAGGTTCTTATTATTTTGCTCCCTTTAAGCTTGACATTATCATACTAACAGTGGTATCTGTTACAGTCATGGACAGTGATAGGCTGACGATTGAGTCTGGATCACTGAGTAGTGAAGATAAGCCTTTTTTCTGCCAAGCAGATGCTGGAAAGGAACAAGGTATTTCTGTCACATCCTCAAATTAAACTTGCTTGGTTCCTCACATCTTTTCCTTAGTAAAGAAGGGTACTATAGTGGGGTCATCTTTCTGAATTACTGGAGCTAATTTTTGTTTGGTGATTCTTGTAGCAGTTACTGTATTTCCACCTGTCACAACTGTGCCTCAGGGTGCACTACTGCTTCACCCTCAGGAAGAAGCAGTCAGAATTCGAATGTCAGCAAGGCACAAACAGGTAAGCAGGTCCTGGTGCTGCAGTTTTGTTTGACCTATTCAGTTCTTCTTAATCTCTGATTCTTTGATACCATGTTTTTAATCTTACATAAACATTCAGCTGACAGGATGCATTTGGTCTCTGCTTATACTCATTTGCCTCCTAGGTGTCTGCTGTGTGCTTCTTTCCCCTTTCTCTTGGTTCTTTCATAATCCCCTTGCAATGCCAATGGCAGATTTAAGACTACTTACTTCATAGATAAGAGGTCCTTTTGTGATGACATGTATTTTTTCTTCATGCAGTGTATGTGATCTTTTCTCTTGAGAGTCTGTTGTTAGAATAATAGTGTTCTGATTGTCTAGATAATGGAGATAGAAGAGCAGAAGCAGAAGCAGTTGGAATTACTTGAACAAATTGAGCAACAGAAGTTAAGGTTAGAAACTGATTGTTTTCGGGCTCAACTGGAAGAAGAAGATAAAAGAAAGAAGACTCAGCAGCCTGAGGTAGGATACCATTGGGAGGCCAGAAAATAGCAGTCATGGTGTTTATGTTCCACCCACCTGACAGATTTCCTCATCAGTGTGTGTGCTGTACCAGTGTAGATGTGACCAGGTTTGCTAGTAAGGTGTGTGCTGAGCTTTTTGGACTTACCTGTCATTGTAGAAAACAGTAAATTACTTCATTTCTTCATTTTTAGGTTTGCCCTGCTCCAATGTCACATGCTATGATTTCTGATGAAGACTGTCACAGGCAGATGATTCGTAACTATCAACATCAGCTTTTACAACAAAACAGGTATGAACTGGGATATAATTTCTGTGAGACAGTGTGCTACATCTTTAGGATTTATTTTTGTTTTATATAAGGATCTAATTGGAATTCCCTTAGAAATTGCCTTGGTGTTTTCTTCAAGGGCAATGGGAATGTACTTTACTGTGGTAAATATGGCCAACTTTAGATTGCTACTTACAGGGTTTAATGTATAAATATTTGAGAATTTGAGGCTTTTTTTTTTTTAGTTACAAATTAGTAATATTTGTTTTTATATTTGTTTTTGATAGATTACACAAGCAGTCTGTTGAAACTGCCAGGAAACGATTACTTGAATACCAAACTATATTAAAGGAAAGATATCCATCCATGTCACCCACATCACTGATACCTGATTCTGTT
>LZPO01097210.1:208761-237494 GCA_001675575.1 Neotoma lepida | reverse complement strand
CATGGTCTCTTAGTGTCTGCATAACATCTGTCCAGGACCTTCTAGCTTTCATAGTCTCCATTGAGAAGTCAGGTGTTATTCTGATGGGTCTCCCTTTATATGTTATTTGGCCTTTTTCCTTTGCAGCTCTTAATATTTTTTCTTTATTCTGTATGGTTAGCGGTTTGATTATTATGTGGCAAGGGGACATTTTTTTTTGGATCTAGTCTTTTTGGTGTTCTGTAAGCTTCTTTTATCTTCATAGACTTTTCCTTCTTTAGGCTGGGAAAGTTTTCTCTATGATTTTGTTGAATATATTTTCTATGCCTTTGAGTTGGTATTGTTCTCCTTCTTCTATCCCTATTATTCTTAGGTTTGGTCTTTTCATGGTGTCCCAAATTTTCTGGAAGTTTTGTGTTATGACTTTTTTGGTTTTAGTGTTTTCTTTGACTGACAAATCTATTTTCTGTATTGTGTCTTCAGTGTCAGAAACTCTATGTTCTATCTCTTACACTCTGTTGTTTATGCTTGCATCTGTAGTTCCTGTTTGTTTACTTAGATTTTCCATTTCCAGCATACCTTCCGATTGAGTCTTCTTTATTGTCTCAATTTCTGTTTTCAAATCTTGATCTGTTTCCTTCATCTGTTTAATTGCTTTTTCTTGTTTTTCTTTGATTTCTTCCAATTTTTTGTTTGTATTTTCTTCCATTCCTTTAAGGGAATTTTTATTTCCTCTTTAAGGGAGTTTTTTATATCCTCTTTTAGGGAATTTTTCATTTCCTCTGTAAGGGAGTTTTTTTTATCTCCTCTTTATTGAAATTTTTCATTTCCTGTTTAAGGGACTCTATCATCTTCTTATCTTTATTTTTAAGGACGATTTCTTCTGTTTCTTCTGCGTTGGGATGTTCAGGTATTCCTGATGTAGAATCACTAGGTCCCGATGGAGTCATATTTGTCTTTATGTTGTTGACTGTATTGTACTAGCATCTACCCATTTCTTCCTCCACTCAGTGCAGGCAGTGTCTGTGTCTGCGGGGCGGGGGGCTCTCTTGGTCCTATCGATACTCTTGGCTCAATGGGAGCTCATGGTCTAATTAGGGCTCTTGGTGTAATCAGTGCTGATGGAATCTGTGTCTCAGGGAGCAGCTCTTAGTCCAATTGGCCCTAGCAGTCTCTGTCTCTTGGTCCAGTTGGTGCTAGTGGGAGCAGTTGCAGTCTCCAAGGAAGGGTGGAGTTTGGGGGAGGTGGGGTTTGAGGGTTACAAGATTTGGTGGGGGATGGTGGTGGTCTGAGTTGTCTGCAGGAGACCTGCCTACTGGCCTGAAACTAGAACTATTATGGGTGGCAAAGTGGGGGCACAGGGTTGTGACCCTGGGCCCAAAGCCGAGGGGCTGGGGTGTTCGGCTATGAGGATAAAGACTCACCTCTTGGTCCCAATCTGTGCTGGCTGGCTCTGTCTCAGGGAGCAGTTGCAGTCTCCGAGGGATGGTGGAGTTTGGGGGAAGTGGGGTTTGAGGGTTACAGGATTTGGTGGGAGATGGTGGTGGTCTGGGCTGTCTGCAGGAGACCTGCCTACTGGCGTGAAACTGGGACTGCAATGGGTGGTGCAATGGGGGGCACAGGGTTGTGGCCCTGGGCCCAAAGCCGAGGGCCTGGGCTGTTTGATTAAAGGGATAGAGACTCACCTCTTGGTCCCAATAAGCACTGGTGGGCTCTGTCTCAGGGAGCAGTTGCAGTCCTGTTTGTTGTTATTTTGAGACAGGTTCTCTCTATGAAATCTTGGCTGTCCTGGAACTCACTCTGTAGATCAGGTGGGCCTTTAACTCACAGAGATACACTTGCCTCTGCCTCCTGAGTGCTTGGGTTAAAGGCTTGGGATGGATTTCTGTGGGTATTCCTAAACAGTCTAATTTAGTCATTGGCAACGAAGTCTTGCTTGGCAGTTTACTCTTTACCACATTCAGCATGGACAAATTTTTCCTATCATGCACCAGCTTATCATCTTCATACACCTAAGTATGAACTGTGATGTATATACTGTGCTTTACACTTAAAGAGGCAGCGGCATACAATACCCAGCTTTTCCAAGCACAGAAGCTTAAAAATAAGAAACAGGGATTGTTAACTAACATTCATAAAGTTCAGCAACATGGAGAATCTTAATGCTTTTGGTGAGAACTACTTCACTCTTTTCTGTTTCAGCAACATGGAGAATCTTAATGCTTTTGGTGAGAACTACTTCACTCTTTTCTGTATGTTTTACAGCAAAGAAACAAGTTGGAAGTGTGTCAAGTTATAACACATATGATCATAAAGAGATTGGAAGTATTTTTGAACAGAGGAGCTTATAGCTATGAGTCAGCAAGCACCTTTGCAGAGCCACACTTTATTTTGTATATGACTTAACCATTAGCATTGGTAAAAACCATGGTGCAGGAAGTGGGGCCTGTACTTGAGTTGGAGAGAATAGCTCAGGCACCACAGGTCAGCAACAATTCTGGAGATCATTTTGAAGTATGGGCATACAGAGTTCTGGGAAATTCAAGATTTCCTTGGTTCCTCTTTCTAATTGGAAAGAGAATAGCTAATAAATTGAGAACCTTTGAAGTAAAGCAGTATACAATTTCTGATCATTCATGTGATACTGGAATTTCTATAATTTGAGAATTCCACAGGAAGAGACAAGAAGATTAAGAGTTCAAGTTGTATTTGGTTAAATAGTGAGTTTGAGATTAGCTTGGGCTAGATTAGACCCTGTTTCAAATAAAAAGTAAAATAAACGTATAAGTAAAACAGCCCTACTTACAGTATTTTCATAGCAATTAAAATAGATTGGTAAAATTTCAGTGATAAAGTTGTATTTGAATTATTTCTCTACTTTGTAAAGTTAACACTCTTATAAATAAGAAACTTCCAGGCTACAGAGATGGCTTAGTAGCTAAGACAGTTTTCCAGGAATACATGACTTCAATTCCTAGCACTCGTAGGGTGGCTCACAAAGACCTGAAAATCCTAGGAGTCCAATACCATCTTCTGGCATCTCAGGGTATTTTTACACATGTGATACAGCCCCCCCACATTCAAAGCTGTACACACAGGCATAGGCACATATGCATAATTAAAAATAAAAATAATCCTAACTCTGTCTCAAAGAAAAAAGACACAAATATAAAGGGAGCTGGAGAGACAGCTCAGTTAACAGCGTTATGTATACTTTTTGAAGACCCTGGCTTACTTCTCAACAGCACCCATGTGATGGCTAACAACTGTCTGTAACTCCAGTTTCAGGAAATTCTGGCCTCCGAAGCCACTGCACATATGTAGTGCAGACACCCTGTAGACAAACTACCCATACACATAAAATAAAATCAATGAATACATCTAAACAGTAAGAGATCTAAAAATATTTCTTTTGAAAACAGAAATTACAGGGAAAATAAGCCTACTTTTTGGTAGCGTTATAATGGGTAATGGTAACCAAGTCTTATACAACTGTCCAAGTAACACTGGCTAGGAAGTTTTGATCTAGTACTACAGATGCTTTCATCCTGCTTTCCTTCTGTGGACACTGAGTCTGGAGTTTTGCCTTGAGCAGTAACCCTCCTGTAATGCAGTGGGAAGCACTTAGCAGTAGGCAGCTCTCGAGTGCCTATAGTTCTGAGGCTGATAACTGTCTTCTTAGAAGGAGGCTACCAGCTACCCTGACCTTGTCAAAAGAGGCAGTTGGTTCATTGATTCTTTCACAATAGGTTGTCAGCTGAGTAGAGTGGCCCATCACAGCCTTAAGGACAAAAGCTCTTCATTAAGAATACACTAGCAGATTGGAGAATGGTACTTTCATGCTGTACAGCTTCAAATAGTGTCACCTTTATGAAAATCTCTGTTCTTTGTGCAAAAGCCCCCTAAAGACAGGGGCCAATAAAGCCTTCTGAGTAGATAGGCTTTGTGCAGAAGTGGATGAGCTCAACAAGTTAGGAGAAAAGGTGGTCGAATTGATTTTGTAAAAGCTAGCACTGGTAAACATTGACAAAACCTCTGGTATCTCCATGTTCTGGTGAAACAATTCCTTGATATGATACAAAATAAAATTCAATTTTATCTGTTGTTATTCACGATCCAGAGCTTCCCACGGCCTGGGGTCTTTTCTGTCTCCCTGTTACTATTTGCACTTCAATGTTTCCAAGGCCTTTTCTTCCTCTGGTCATCCTCTTGAAGCCCTCCTACCATTACTATAATTTGAGTATTCTCTGAGAACACATTTCTTAAGAGTCATGAATGTTTCAGGCTGAGAGAGATCTCAAGTCAGTCATCTATTCAGTTCATGTCTACATGGTCAAAGGAATAATTCTTGTGAAACAGGGCTTGGTGTTTTTTTTTTTGTTTGTTTATTTTTTGGATGGGGATAGATTCCAGCTTCACTCATGTTAAACACACATTCTAGCACTGTACTACACTGTACACTCCAGGGTGGATTTTGTTGCATAGTTCATCAATGTCTAAAGTGGAAAAAGTCACAAAGTTGTTGAAATTTTCTCTCATAACTCTTTATGACTCACTTTCCTTTAGTAAAAATATCCAAGTCCCCTTTCCTTAAGTTACTTCAGCTTATCCTGCCCCAGGCCCAGAACAATGACAGGATAAAACAATGCAGAGGTTCCTCCATCTTGTATTCTTGCTAAGGCTATTTCAGATTTAACTAGAATCTGATCCCCTTAATTGAGAATCCCATGGAAAATTACACAACCCTATTCTAGGAATCCAAGATTAGGATGTCCTAGCTAATTTAGCTTTGGTAAAAACTGCCTGATTGTGTAGAACCCCCCTTCCAGCTAATTGCTTTATTATTATTATATTTTTATTTTTATTTTTCTCTCATATATTACATCCCCACCACAGTTTCCTTTCTCCACTTCTATTAGCTCCTCCTACCTCCCACTTCCCCAGATCTACTCCCCGCTCCATTTCCTCCTCAGAAAAGAGCAGGCCTCCAAGAGATGACAGCCAAACAGGACAAGACAAGATACAATAAGAGAAGGCAAAAGCTCTCCCATTGAGGCTGGACAAGGCAACCCAGTAGGATGAAAAGATTCTCAAGAGCAGACAAAAGAGTCAGATATGCCTGCTTCCACTCTTAGGAGTCCCACAAGAACACCAAGCTATCAGCCATAACACCAAGCTATCCTCCAGTTGCAGAGGAACAACTAACTGCTTATCTTAACTTGTTAAAATTGCTTGCTTCAAATTGTGTACTTTGTGAAGACCCCCTGCCCCTGCAGCCGCTGAGCAAGATGCCAGGATGAGGTTTCTAACTTTTAAAATCCTGTGTTCTGGACACTCAGGGTCACACCTAGAGGCCTGGGTAGAACAAACCTTTCTGTCCACCCAACCCAATTTAAGCTCTAATACCAATGAAGGTAAGAGGTTGTTGGACACTTTTCACCAAACTTTGTTAGGGGGACTAAGAGCAGCAGCCAGAAAACCTACCAACTTTTCCAAAGTAAGTCAGGCAATTCAAAGGCCTGATGAATCATCTGCTGGGTTTCTGGAAAGACTCTGTGAGCCATACTAGGTATTTACTCCCATAGACACAGGTGTTCCTGAAAACCACTGAGACATTAATATTGCCTTTGTCATGAAGTTGGCCCCAGACATAAACTCCAGAAATTAGATGCAATTGAAGGGGTGAATAGTTCTCAACTTTTAGAGATTACTCAGAAAGTTTACAATGGCCAAGATTCAGCTGAAAACAGATGGGGAAAGAAACTCTCCCATGAAGTAATTGCTGCCCTTAGGGAAATGGACAAGAGAAGAAATAGAGAAAGTAGACCAGGAGAAAGGGAAAGAAAATGCTCATGCCCATTGAACCAGTAGGGAATGTGATGGGGCAAGACAATGCAGAGGTTCCTCCATCTTGCAATTCTTGCTGAGGCCATTCCAGGTTTAACTAGAATCTGATCTCCTTGATGAAATCCTATGGGAAACTATCCAACTCTATTAAAGGTCAGGATATCCTAGCTAACTTATCTTAGCTTTTGTTAAAACTGCCTGTTTGTGTGGAACCTCCAACTTGGAACCTCCTCTGACTAACCATTTATCTTAACTGTCTGTGCAAAACCCCCTCCAGCTAACCACTTACCTTAGCTTCTGTTAAAACTGTTTGCTTCCAACTGCTTACTCTGCAAGCCCTCTCCCCACCCTCACAGCTACTAAGCAAGATGCCAGGATGAGGTTTCTGCCTTTAAAATCCCTGTGTTCTGAACACCCATGGACCACACCTAGATCCCTGAACACTTCAGTGTGGTCCCAGTTGGCTGGAATAAAGACTTTCAATTGGCTATACACTGTATCTGAGTGATCATCTCTAGCCAACTCCCAGTAATAACATGAGGCTTTTTGTCTCTGTTGTTAGTCTGCCTCTTTCATACTGTACTTGGAATTCATCATCTCTGGTGATTTTATTCTTTCTGCAACAACTACCTTTTAATTTTTTTTTTTTTTTAGCTTTCCATTGTTCTTGGATTACAGGCATGAGCCAATCACAGCCAGCACATAGTATCAAGCTTTTAGGCTAACCATGCCTACTGGCACAGGTCTGTCTATAGAACCAGCTACTCAGGAGGGTTAGAAAGGAGGACCACAAATTCAAGGCTTGTCTGAGCAGCTTAGTCAGACTCTGCTTCTAAATAAAAAGCAAAAATGGACATCAAGAGTAACAGAGGGATGATGCCGACTCACCTCCATTTGCAAATCCCACTGGCTCAATAAATACAAAATCATGAGTAGTTCATTCATTCATTCATTTATGCCTTCAGTAATAGTCCTTGGGAGAAAGTGAGGCTGGGATATACACTAGAGACAGACAGGCAAGAAAGACCTATTGTGTATTTGGGGAGGCCTTCCTTTACTATTTTTCATTGCTTTTTGTTGTTGACTTCCTTCAGAGAGTTGAGCCAGAAATTCTGTTGAAAATAATGTATCAAAATAGTTTTTCTTTGATAATAGTTTGCCTTGTGAAGGTTTAATGTCTACTTTCTCAACAATTTTTACCAATAGCAGCCTGGGCTTTCTTCTAGCTAAGAATTCCTAGGCTATATTGGTAGAGCTAATGAGATAGCATTTAAGAAAAAATGTCATTATGTAGTTTAGTGGTAGAGTATTTGCTTGAATTATAAGAAACCCTGGGTTTGATTCCCGAGTCATGTCCCACCTAAAAACTGTTCAGTTGCTTTAATGTTTGTGTTCTTTTGTACTTTGTCCCCTACTCTGCCTCTGCACTGTCATCCTTCCTTTCAGCTTTTGTATCACTTTATGTGTAACTTTCTTCTAGAATTGAGAAAATTTAACTGATTTCTAATTGACTGTTTGTAGGATAGAATTTATTTTTTTATTCCATTGAGTTTGCTCTAGAGTCCAACTTAGAAAATACCTATAGGATGGCAAATGAGAGCCAGAGATAATAGCACTATCTTGTAATCCTACCATTGGGAAGACTAAGGCAGGAAGACAATGAGTTCAAGGCCTTCCTGGGTTAAATAGTACCTTCAAGGCCAGCCTGTCTCAATAACTGAAAATAAAGTGGCAAATGAATAAATGGGGTTTGGTTTACATGGTACTCAAGGAAAGATATGAGTGAGATGCATGTATTTGTGTCCACAAATGAGTTTCTGCTTTTTACATAAGAACTATCTGCTGGAGAGAAGCAGGATATGGGGCTAGAAGATGTTCTGCTGCTGATCTTTGCCCTTTTCTCTATTTTCTCACAAGTGAATTATCAAAGATATATTTTGAGTTTCTCATTACCCATTTTTGGTAAATTCTGCGGCTGCTTTCTTTTGGAGAAGAAGTGATATTATTGGTACATCAGGACTAACTGAGGAATGGGAGGTAAGGGGAAGGATATATTAGAGAAAGAAAGTATCTATTAGTTGAGCTTGGAAAGAAATAATGAACATACCAGTTGGCCCAGTTGTGCACAGAATCAATGAGCAGCTACTGTAGGGTAGAATTAGAAGTGAAAAATTAAAGAGTGAACCTTTTCTATGTAAACTTTTGACTATGGAAACTATTCAGGGACAGCATGCTGGTCATTGTGTCCTTGGTTGCCATGGCTTATTCTGATGATGGCAACAGCAAATGACTACAGGGGCACTTGGAGAGCTCTGTGTTGGAGACAGGAACAGGAAGTTCTTGGAACCCAGCCAACAGAGTGGGGATGAGAGGGGAGGCAGGGGTAGAATCAAAAGTCAGGATGGAATGTACTTTCAGATTTTTTGCCTCCTACAAAGCCCATAGAGCTGCTGCACTTTAACCTCTACTCTGTCTAGAATCTTGAAATTCAAGGGAGTGTCACTCTTTGCTATAGACCAGGGATTCTCAGATATTCAAGTCCTATGTTTCTATTATCACTGTCAAGGGACTAGGCTTTCATCATGATGGAAACCACCCCTTCATTTTTCTAATGAAAGACACTTGTGTGTTTACAGACATGCTGTCAGCACATTTATGATTTTTGATGTTTCAAAAACATGATCAGTTGCAGAAAGGCTATTGGACATGAATGTAATTGCTACAGGGCATCGGAGTGATTTGTTGATAGATAAGAGAACCAGAAACAGAAGAAACATGGGGTTTTTCTGCTTATTCTCAGTAGACTACAAGGGTTACAGATGGAAATTGAAGGGATGTAAAGAATGTGGGTGGGAGCAGTGTGTGACACATGCAGCTGGACTCAATATCTTCCTGCATAGCTGACTATGTAGGAAGAGAGCCAATCCTAAGAGGTGAAATGATAGCACAATAAGTGAGGCACAGGTACTGCCACTTTTCACTGACTTGGTGATCTTAGGAAATGAACTGAAATCTCTGGACTCCATTTCCCTTATGTGTGAAATGAGGAAGGTAATATTTGTCATCAGGCTTGGCTGCAATTGCCTTTTTCTCATTGCAAAGTTATCGTAACTTAAGATATATGTAAATGATAAAATATAGTCTTATGAGTTGTAATTTTTGAAGAAAGTTTTGATTGAAAGTTTCCAGGGTTGGTTTGATATAATTTAATATCATTGCTGTCCACTTGAGAACTGTAAATATTTTAATCTTTATCAATGATTAAATGTCTTTAATAAGTCTTACATGACTAGCAGAAGATGACTTCATTCAAGTTGATAAAATGACATCCTGAATTTTTCCTACAAATGTAAAACAATTCTAGAATCATACTGAGATATAAAAGACCATTTTTTGTTTACTTGAGCAGAGGTTTGTAAAAAGTATGTGTATGTCTCCTTGCTATAAAAAGTTGATCCTTGAGAATGCACAGAGAATTTTGTAATTTCATGTAATGATTATCTTCTGTCAATAACAGTGTAAATACTTTGTAAGATGAATTGCTAAATGGTCTTATTAATAAAAAATCTGGAGCCAGATATTCGGGTGAAAACTGAGAGATCAGAGAGCAAGCCAGTCATGTCTTGCCTCTAGGAAATCCTCAGCCAAAAAGAGAGCTACTTCCTGTATACTCATGCCTATATGCCTTTCTGTGCTCTGCCATCTTACTTCCTCTCTCCCCCCAGCTACATCACTTCCTTTTTCCGCCCAGCTCTATTACTTCCTGTCTGTCTGTATAGACCTCCAGACTTCTGTGGTTAACTAGTGCTGGGATTAAAGGCATATACCACCATGCCTGGCTCTGTTCCCAGTGTGGCCTTGAACTCAGAGATCTGGATGAATCTTTGCCTCCTGAATGCTAGGATTAAAGGTGTGCCACCACTGCCTGCCCTGTATGTTTAATATAGTGGCTGACTTTTTCCTCTGATCCCCAGATAAGCTTTATTGGGGTGCACAAATAAAATATCACCACAATACTTAGAGGTTTTAAAATAAATTCTTTAACTAGAATACTATCTAAAGATGTATCCATCCCTGTGTTCTGCTTTTCTCAAGATCCTCTCTGCTTTTCTTTCCAATTCTATGTAAACATTTTAAACACTTTCTGGACATTATTGCATGTTGAGGCCATAGAGTTCTCCTCTTCTTGCTCAATCTGGCTGAGCAGGGTGGCTCTCATTCATTGGACAAATCACAATATCTGCCTGGGATTCAGGCTACCTCCTAGCAAGGGGGAGTCTCCCTGAGCCAGAGAGCACTAACTAGTAACCATTGCCTTGCACTTCAGAGACTGGATAGGGTAGCTCCTGCATCTCTCTGTCTCCCTGTCTCTTTCTGTCTGTCTCTCTGTTTCTCTCTCTCTCTCTCTCTCTCTCTCTCTCTCTCTCTCTCTCTCTCTCTCTCTCTCTCTCTCTCTCTCTGTGTGTGTTTCATGATTGATACTACCAAGAAGCACTTGTAACATTTTCAACTTCATTTTCTCAGAATATGATTGTTACGTTGCTTGTCTTTTTTGTTTGTTTGTTTTGTTTTTTGAGACAAGGTTTCTCTGTTCAGCCTTGGCTGTTCTAGAACTAGCTCTGTAGACCAGGTTGGCCTCTAACTCACAGAAATCCACCTGCCTCTGCCTCCTAACTGTTGGGATTAAAGGCAAGTGCTACCACTGCCCAGCCATTGCTTGTCTTTTAATTCACCTGTTCTCAGCCTCAACATTTCATCCATCCCCATACAGCTGTAATTTTTTCTCAGTGAGTCTCCCTGCATCTGTGCTCCAGATTATTTATCTAGCACATCATGGTTCAATACTTTACTTACATTTTTCTGGCCTTACTTTACTTACATTTTCCAATATCCTTAATGGCTCCTTATCCTACTTGGTGCTAGCAAAACTCCAGGAAAATGTTTATCTGCTCATCCTCCTCTGTCATTACTACTACTGATTGCTCTTGGAAAGGAAGGAGTATCACTAGTGGAGGTCACTACCCTTACAAAGTCATATGTTGTTCATTATGAGAACACAGAACTCATTATGATGATGTAACCCTGTAGCCAGACATGGGGCATCAGCAATTGATAATATGATTTATCTATCTGGCTTTCTCTGTAGAGATAGGCTACTGATCCACTCATTCTTTCACAAAAGATGGCAGGAAATCTCTCTGTACAGTCATGGCTTTTCTGTCACTTCCTCTTCAGATGTAATTGTGTTTTCTTGCCAATGCTTGTGATTTTAGATTGCTATCGACACTCTCCAAGTTACACCTTCCTGAAGAGCTGCTGCAACTCTAGCTACTTTATATGCATTAAGGATTAAGTGGAGAAGTAAGACTCATAGAGGTTAAGGCATTCACCAAAGGTCACACAACCATAAAGAGGGAGAGTTGGAAAGTGAAGCCTAGTACAAATGATTCCAAAGCTAAGACTAGTAACAGATTCTTGACAAACGTGCTCAGTAGCCTCTGCCTTGATTAAAAACACAGGAAATGTTCTGGGGGTGATTTTCAGTGATAGAGCACTTGCCCAGCACACCTGAGTGTCTGAATCTCACCCACTGCACTCCAGATCATACCAGAGTGTTACAGATGCTGAGCTTCTCCCTAAAAGGAATGTAATCTGGAGGGGGAGAACAAAAGGGAGTGTTTGGATTCTGAGTCCTGAGAAAACGTTACTCTATTGCAAACTGAAGATTGCCACAAGGATGGACATTTCCCACAGAAAACTCAATTTCATAAATCCTTAGAACAAGCCAAGGGAGAGGAGTGGAAGGATTGATTTGAATTCACAGAGACATTAGGGATCGTGAGCCATGAGCAGTGTAAGTAAATTCCTTGAATTTATATTCTTAATACTGAAACTGTTTTCTACTTGCATAGATTTGAATGCAGTGCTCATAGCCTTGTGTCTCTGTCACTACTCACCCATTTTCTCCCACTTGCAGCTGCCTGGAGTGGGACCCATTTTGTACTGAGCTATAGTCCAGAGAAAGTGGAAGACTTATATTGTGTCTCAACTCAAACTAAGTGGAGCTAGGCATTATTCTCAAGATGTACCCACTTGAACTCTAATTCAGGATCACACTTTTGGTGTCATGTAGTCCTGAAACATTTGCACTGGCAGGTGTTGACACAAGTTCTATGTCTTACACAGACCCCAGATATGGCTCCTACTGTATATGTCAGGAATATTAGTGATAGGGGCCCAGATGTAATCAACAAACTGATTGTTTTTGAGGTTGATATTGTCATGGAGTCCGAGCAAAGAGACAAACTGGAGGTTTGAAACTGAGGTTGATTTTGATGATTCTTTTGACTTTGACCCTTATATCAACTAAACACTCATATGCCTATGTCATTGACATCATGAAAAGTACACAAGTATACTGCAGAAAGCCAGTAATTAAGTGTATCTAGTCATCATACTGCCTAATAGTATGTCATACTATTTTTATATGCAAATATGGATATACTCAGTTTATTTTTCATTTATTGTTTTGTAAATATGTGTGTGTGTTTATGTGTGTACACATGTGTGCTCATGTGAATGGAGTTCGAAGATTACTTGTCCTAAATCATTCTTCACTTTATTTTTTGAGACAGAATCTTTCGCTTAACCTACAGCTCACTAACTGGCCAATAAGATTCAGATATCTACTGGTCTTCAGTACTGTCCCCACTGCAGTGCCAGGATTAGAGCTGCAGATCCTCATACATGGCTTTTATATGTGAGTGTTGGGATCTGAACTTAGGTCCTCATGTTCACAGATGGCAAACACTTTACCAACTGAGCCATCTTTCCAGCTCCTATAATATGTTTCCTTTTAAAAGAAATTTTAAAGTAGGTAGGAACAAAGGGTTGAAGGTGAAACTCTGGTAGAATACTTGCCTAGTGTATGCAAGGCTCTAGGTTCAATTCCCAGCATTGCAAAATATTAAAGTAAATGGGAACAAACCAACCCATCTTTAAAGAGAAGTATTTGCACTGTTGACCATCTTGGTGCTTGCATGTAACTTCAGTGATAAGTTTGAGACCATAGATTATTGCCCACTGTTTTGGGAAAGGACTGTGTTACAGTACTATGATCTCACAGTAAATTACTTTTTATAGGAAGGCTGCTTACTCCAGGATATAGAACAACAGTAACTATAAACTTGCCTCTTTTTTTTAATGGTATAAACCTCAGAATTATGATTTGTTTTATTGTAAATAAAAATTTATTTTATGTATAGGTCTGTTTCTGTGTTTTCACTTCTGTTTCATTATATTTTACATATCTTCATTGTTTCTCACCAGCCTGAGTGCTTGAGCTTTATAATAACCCCAGGTATCTAGTAAGTAAAGACCCATTCTATTTTACACTCTTGTTCTTAAATTACTATGGGAATTAGGGCTCTTTATTTTTCACAGCTACACGAATGGCAAAAATTTCACAAATTATTCATAAAATATTGGGCTGGTGATATGACTCATTTTGGTTCCATCTCAGCCACGTAGAAATTGTACATGGTGACAGAGACCTCTAGTCCTTGTACTTGGGAGCTGGAGGCAGGAGGATCAAGAGTTTAAGGTCCTATAGTGAGTTTGGGGGTCAGCTAGCTTACACGACATCCTTTGTCAAAGCAAACAAAAAATCAAAAAATTAAAAATTAAAAATATCCACAGTAATATGAGGAGCAGGAAGTGACACCCTCTAGTATTGCAGTTCTTGTGCAAGCCTCTGGTATTGAGACTCTTAGCCCTATAGGTGTTTCAGTTTTTGTGTGGGCCTAGGAAGTAGAGAATGAGCCTTCCTCTGTGGTTAGACTTGTAGCTCCAAGGCAGGCTTGGATATTGAAATGTCTCATTCCTTGGCAGCATCTATTTATAGGTCTTATGTAGGCCTAGGAAGAAGGGGCATTTCTTAGCCATTAACACCAGCCAGCATTAGCACTCTTAGCCCAAGACTGAAAACACCTCTAACTTAAAGATTTGACTGCTCTGTAGAACTATTTTCTGGTGTTCAGGGACAGTTGTTTCTTCTGTATGACACTTTAAAAGTCTCTATCCTTCTTCAGCCTCAGGTCTATTCCCTCTCCTGTTGCCTCTCTTATTCTATGCTTCTTTCTGCCCTAGCCTGTAGCAGGGGTCCTGTGTCGTTGTTCCCTTTGGGGGAGGAGGCCAAGTAGGCATGGAGTCAAGCCACATGGACTCCAGGAGAATGTTCAAACAACAAGCTCAGTTTACTCAGGAAGGCAGGCCTTATATACCCTCCACCCCACCCTGGGGGAAGGTCTGATGAATATGTATCTGCTGGTGTGACATGGCTGCCTCTCATTGGTCCAGGTTGTCTCTAGATGGTGTTTCAGCTGCTGTTGCTAATGCTCTCAGGCAGACCCAGGTGGGCTCTCAGAATGTATCTTTTTTTGCTGGTTTGGGCCGGCTGGCCCTCAAACCTCTCGGGGATGAGTCATCCCACACCAGGCAATCTTGAACTGTTCAGCTATTTTTTTCTGTAGCTGTGTAGACAGCTGCCTTGCTGTGTTCACAGTTCAATCTGTTGATACCTCAACTGCCACTGCTGCTCTGCTACCTCTTCTGTAACTTTCCTGCCTCTGAGGATTTATCCTTGGGTTACTATCTTATCTCATATTATGAAGAGGAGGCAAGAAAATATCACTTGGGGAGAATGGAGAAATGGTTCTCTGGTTAAGAACACTTGTTGCCCTAGCAAAGGACCCAGGTTTGATTCCCAGTACCCACATAGTGGCTCACAACTATTTGTAACTCAAGTTCTAAGAGATACAACACATTCTTCTCACCTCAATGTATACCAGGCATGCACATGGTACACATACATACATGCAGGCAAAAAATTTACATAAAATAAAAGTATATATATGATCACTTAAGAGATATCTTTTATGTGGCCTGGTGTTACAAACCAGGAAAGGCAGTAACTTGTGAATGTCTCCTTAGTTACTCATTAAGCCCAACTGCTTTGCCCTGTAGAACCAGTCACAAGCATTGAGCCTTATATTTTAGACCAATCACAGCCTTGCCACATAACACCAATCATTCATCAAAGATTATGTTTTGAATAAATCACAACGTTGACACTTAGGACCAATCATAGTCATTGAAGTTTATATTTTTTAGACAAATCACAGCCTTGTACTTAACAGAAATCAGAGTCATTTAAACTTGTGTTTTGTCCAGTCACAGTCTTTGACCAATCACAGTCAACAGGTCTTATGTTCTCAACCAATCTCATAGGCAGTGTGCATTCTATGGTTGCCTGGATACAGTAAACATAAGAGCACTTGACTTCAAGTGGGTGGTGAGGTAAGGTTAAATCAGTTGGTATTGTGCTGTAAGGGAAAAATCTTGAGTTATTTTATGTTTAATCTTGTACCACAATCATTGAGACAGGGATGGTGAACTCACCAACTTTAAACTGTGGGTTTTATAATTTCATATTTCAGTTATATCAGTTTTTAGTTTAGTCTGAAGTTATGTAGTCAAGTGTATACCTACCTGTGGTCTTTAAGCTTAGTTGTCTAACTTGATCTTTATGAAATGTCTCTCATTTTCTCAAGTAATACTATTTATAGCACAGTTCACTATCTCTGATACCCTCGTGCCATACATTGGCAAATAGAACCAGAATGACTGTATTTTTAAATACTGATAAGTTTTATCATGAGGGTTATATGGTACCAAAACACATGAAGGGTGGCAAATGGTTGATAGGTGATAAATTATCAGTCATTGATACAAAATGATGGTGGATTATAGAAAATAGATGATAAAGTATAGATTATAGAAGAGAAGAACTAAGATAAAGAATAGATGATAAATTGAAGAATGGGGTATAGAAGAAAGAAGATAGATGAAAGTTAGCTAGATATATGATAGAGGAGAGATATGGGATGAATAAATGATTGAGATTAGATCATAGACACTAGACAGCTATAGGATAGAAGTGAAATGGAAGATAGATATAGACTATCTGGATGATAGATAATAAATGGATGGAGATAGATACAGGCTAGATGACAGAGAGGTGGGAAATAGACACAAGATGGATAGAGTATAGGTAGACATAAAATGGACATGATAGCTAGAAGATAGATGATAAATAGATAGATGGAAGACAGACACAGAATAGCTAGACTCTAGCTGCTAGAGGATACATGATAAATGGAAGGTAGATAATAGATAGCATGATTATAGATGATAGATAGAAGAGATACATGGTATCCAGAGGAGAACTGATACATGAATGGTAGACAGACATAGAAAAACTAAAAAGATAGATAGATGGAAGATAGACAAAGGATAGGTAAAGTAAAAGTGATAATTATATGGAAGATAGACACAAGAAAGCTAGAAATTAAAGACAGATGAAAGAGAGATAAATGGTAGCTAGAAGATAAATTGTACATGGATGGTAAACAGATGCAGGGCAGCTAGAGGATAGGTGGTAGATGGCAAACAGGCATGGGATAACTAGGAGACAGATAATAGGTAGATGTAAGACAGATACAGGAAATCTAAAAGATTGATGATAGATCACAGAGATGCAGGGTAGCTAGAAGATAAATGATACATGGATGGTATAGAGACAGAGGATAGCTAAAGGACAGATGATAAATAGATGGAAGATAGGCACAGGATAGCTAGAGGATAGCTGATAGATAGATAGATGAAAGACAGATACAGGAAAGCTAGAGGATTGATGATAGATAGATCACAGAGATGCAGGCTAGCTAGATGACAAATGATACATGGATGGTATAGAGACAGGATAGCTAGAGGACAGCTGATAAATAGATGTAAGACAAACATAGGAATGCTAAAGGATTGATAATAGATCACAGAGATGCAGGGTAGCTAGATGATAAATGATACATGGATGGTATAGAGATACAAGTTAGTGAGTGGATAGATGATGGATAGATGGAAGACAGGCACAAGATAGCTAGAGGATAGAGGATAGATAGATGGAAAATAAGACAACAGATAGGCAAAGAAAAGATGATTTAAAAGATGGAAGATAGACATGATAGCTAGAAGTAAGATGAGAGGTAGAAGAGAGATACAGGGTAGTTAAAGAATAATGATACATGGATGGTTACCAGACACAGAATAGCTATAGGCTAGAAAACAGATATATGGAAAGTAGACAAATTATAGATAAAGGAAAGATGAGAAAAAGATAAAAGATAGGCAGAAGACACCTAGAAGGTAAATGATAGCTGGATGGAAGTGGAGATACAGGGTAGCTAGTGAATAAAAGATAGATGGAACATAGACAAAGGATAGACAAATGAAAGATGATAATTTAGATGGAAGATAGATACAAGATAGCTAGAAGTTAGATGACAGATGCAAAGGTGATAGGTAAGGGTTAGATGATAGAAAGATGGAACAGAGATATAGGGTAGCTAGATGGTGATAGATGGTAGTTATAGGATAACTAGAGACTAGTTGATAAATAGATGGACTGTAGATACAGGTTAGCTGAAAGATAAAAGATAAATAGATGGAAGATATCCACAGTTTAGTTTTTGGATTGATAGATGATATAGAAAGATAGATAGATAGATGGATGGATGGATGGATGGATGGATGGAATGATGGATAGATATAGATAGATAGATAGATAGATAGATAGATAGATAGATAGATAGATGATAGATGATAGATAGATTCAAATAGCTAGAAGGTAATGTATGTTAGATATAGGATAGTTAGAGGATATATTATAGTTAGATGGAAGATAAAGGATAGCTACAAGATACATGAGAAATAGATGGAATATAGCCACTGGAAAGCTATAGCTAGATAAATGGAAGGTGGACACAGGATGGTTGCTGGATAGATGACATACAGATGCAAGATAGACACAGGATAGGTAGAATATACATGATACATGGAAGATAATGGGTTTAAGATAGGCATGGGATGACTAGAGAGATGATAGATAGGTGTTTCACACAGGATAGTTAGAGGAAAGATGATAGATTGGTGGAAGAGAGATACAGAGTAGCTAAAATATAACTAATAGAAGACAAAGAATAGCTAGAGTAAAGATTATAGATAGATGGAACATAGATAAATAATGTAAAGGATAGATGATTAATAGATAGATATGGTAGACAAGGTTCTCTCTATGATAGATATATAGAATATATACACAATATATAGAGAGGATAAATGATAGATGGAAGATAGTTACAGGATGTCTGAAGGATAGATCATAGGCAGATGGAAGACAGACACTGAATTGCTAGAGTATATGTATATAAAATATAGATACAAGACAGGTAGGGCTAGATTATAGGTAGATAGAAAATAGACAATAGATAGGATGGAGGATAGATGATATAGAAGAAAGGATAGATGATAGATAGATGGATGATAGATACAGGGGAGCTAGGTGATAGATGTTAGCTATATAGAAGATAGAAGATAGAAAAAGAATAGCTAGAGGATAGATGAATGGAAATTAGACAGGATTTCTAGAGTATAGATTATAGATAAATGGAAGTTAGACATAGGATGATTAGAGGATATATGACAGATAGAATATATAGTATAGCTGAAGAATAGATAATAAATGGAAGATAAATGCACTACAGCTACAGGATAGATGACAGACAGGTGAAATATAGTGGGAAAATAAACACAGGGAGAGCTTGAGGAAAAATGATACATGGAAAATACCTACAGGATACCTAGAGGATAAATGATAGATAGTATAATAAAGACAGGATAGCTAAAAGGTAGACAATAGATGGAAGATAGATGCAAGGTAGTGATAGGATAAAGAATAGATAGTAGATAGATAGGATATCTACAGGATAGATAGATACAGGATAGCTAAAAGATAGATAATTGATAGACGGAAGATACACACAGGATCGTTAGGATGGCTAGGAGATAGATGATAGTTAGATAGAAGGCAGACACCAGATTGTTAGAAGAGAGACAATAGATATATTGAAGACAGACACAAGATATCTAGTGGATAGATGACTGATTGGTAGAAGATAATAGAGATTAAGTAGACACAGGGGAATTTTGGGATAATTGGTAGATGAAAGTTAGACACAGGATAAGTAGAGGAAATATGATAGATGGAGAATAGACATAGGGTGTCTAGATGATAGATGATTGATGATTGATAGATGGAACAAGGGCACAGGATAGTTAAGGGTTAGATGATAGATAGATGGATGATAGACACAGGATAGTTAGAGGATAAATGACAGATGGAAGACAGACAGAGTATAGCTAGAGGATAAATGACAGATGGAAGACAGACATAGTATAGCTAGAAGATGATGGATGATAGTTACAGGATAGCTAGAGGAAGGGTGATAAATGGAAAACAGACAGAGGATAGATAATATATAGATGCTAAAACGTAGATGGAAGATGGACATAGACATACTAGAGAATAAGGTAGAAGATAGATGCAGGATAGCTAGGGGAGAGGTGATAGAAGAAGATTGGCACAGGACATCTTGAGGATGAATGAGTGATAGATGAAAGAAAGACACGGGAAACCTAGAGGCTAGATAGATGGTAAATAGCACAGGATAATTGGGGGATAGATGATACACAGATGGAAAATAGACACAGAACAGATAAAGGATAGATGAAAGGTAGATGGAAGGAAGATATATGATAGCTAGAGGGCAAATTATTGATGGTAGATAGATGGGATAGCTAGAGGATAGATGATTCATCTCTGAAAGATAGACTCAGGATAACTACAGGATAGATGCAAAGATAGACACAGGATAGTTAGAGGGTACATAGGCAAATAGATACAGGAGAGCTACAGAATAGAGAGAGATGGAATATAGACACAGGATGTATGTATAATAGATTGTAGAAATTTGGGAGATAGACACAGGGTAGCTAGATGACAGATGATAGATGGATGATAGATACAGGATAGCTAGAGAATAGATGATAGTTAATGAAAGATAATACATGGAACAAAGACTTAGAATAGGTAGAAGATTGATGATAGATGAAAAACAATAGATCTGAGAGGGATATAGTATATATAGGTAGTTCATTGATGATAGATGGAAATTAGACACAGGATAGGAGAGGTAAAAATGATACATTGAATGTAAGATAGGATAGGCAGATGATAGATTAAAGATAGATATAGCTGAAAGATAGATACAGGTTAGTAAGAGGATAGGTTATTGATGTGAAATACGAGAAAACACAGGATGGCTTGAATATAGTGGACAGCTAGATAAGCATAAATCCATGACAGATGTTATATATAGCATAAAATACAGGCAATAGAAGATAAGTGATATATGATAGATAGAAGGTAGGTACTATATAGATAAATGAGAGGTACATATATCATAAATACATACATAGCAGATAGAAAATAGAGGATGAATTTATATACATATATAGACATGATAGAGTTTAGACAGATTTGATAACAAATAGGTGATAGAAGATATATGATAGAAATACAGTACATGATAGAAGATAGATAATAGGTTGATAGATGATAGAAGATAGATAATGATATATAGAAAATAAATGGTAGACAACAGATGATGGAAAGAAAGATGATGGAAAGGTAGATAGTTGAGAGATGACATATAGAAGATAGATTGTAGATGAGAGAAGATGGGAAAAATACAGGATAGAAAGTTGTTAGGTGATAGAAATAGCACAGGTAGATGCTATAGATTGTAGAAAGATGATTGCTTGGTAAACATTGGTCTGATTTGGTTTTAGAATCCACCTGTACCTGACTGAAAAATGGAACGAAATCAACAACAAAAAAAGAGGAGGTAGGAATTCATAACTGATGTAGACGGCAAAGCCTTCTGCCATGCCCCATATTTTTATTTCACATCTAGCCAAATAGACTTTTTCAGGGAAGGTTGGCTCTCTCAGGAGAAATTTGGTCTCTTTCTTGGGTTTTCCATTCTTCCAGACTCAATTGCATTAGAACACCTAGTCAGAATTACTTTTATTAAAGCATATGAAAACAGATGTGAAGCAAAAACTATTACACTCAAGCTAATTCAGGTTTACTTTAAATAATTGCTAAACTACAGCCCCAGGCATAGTGGTGGGCTGTGCTGAGGAGACATAGAAATAGACTGGTCTCTACTTTTAAGAACCTCACAATAAAAGGACAATAACATTAACTTTCATTTCATTGTTTTAAATAGAAATTTGATTTATTTGTTTGCTTGTTCATTATTATTTATTTTAAAGATAGCTCATGCTATTTATCCTAAAACTTACCTCAAACCCTCAATCCTCCTGCCTTCCCATCTGAGTATTGGTATTAAGGCTATTTGCTGACATATTCTGCTACAGTAGTTGTTTTGTGTAATGAAGACACTGGATGCTTAATTAATGCAAAAGTCTGTCTTCCTGTTATCTTAGTCCTCCTATTGTGCCACCATATGAATCGTTTGCCTCAGCCTTACCATTCAGAAAGCTCACTCTTTACTTTTCTGTTGATTAGGGTGGCCTTTAATCCACGCCAGAGGCCAACACAGAAGGATATTCGCCGTTTGCTAAATAAACTTCAGAAAATAATGGATAAATTTGAGTATGGACCACCTAGACAGAGATCCAGAGCAAAACCTGCAAGATGTCAGGCAACTGTTGCCTCTGCCTCTACCTCTGCGCCTTCTGATCCGAGAGGTTTGACCTAGGCCCATTTCTTCAACATGCCATTGCTGACTTGACAGTATCACAACCCTCACCATGCTTCAAGTGTCTTAGGGGAGAGAGTATTGGAGGAGAGCTTGAAGTACATTTGGCTATACAGTTTGTTTCTCTCCATTCACAAGGCTTTGTTTTGTTTGTTTGTTTTATGTTCAATGCATAAAATATTCCTGAGACTTATGCAAGAGTGGAACTTACAAGAAGCATGTGTGGAAAATAATAATGTCCATTTATGTGGACCTGTAAGATGATACTTATATTATTGGGTACATTTAGTTAAGGACATGAGATGGCTTTATGCCCATAAGCATATAATCTAACTCTCCTAATCTTAGGTGAAACAACTATTTTCCTGATCCCATTATTCTTCTAGGAGTTTCTCTATTTCTATGCCCTCTCTGTGGCTAAACTTCCAAAATATTGCTAGGCCTTTTGTCCACTCCCTCACATTGCATTTCTTCTTCAATCCTCTTCAACAAGGCTATTGCTGCTACCACTCTTCATTCTACTGCACTGATGCCACACACCCTATTCTCATTGCCTCTTTAGTAAAGACACTTGAGCTCCTCTGCCCACCAGAATATTCTCCAAGGGCATGCTGTGAGACTCCTGCCCTAAAGTCAGAATCACCCAGCACAAGAGTTGTATACCCTGAATCTTTCTCTTTTTCTTGTGCATAGAGGGACTAATTCTTATCGATGTAAAGCATTGAGATAGGAGGTTGTGTTGCTGAATTACTTTACTGATTCTGGTCAAGGAGGAGGGGTGGTAGGGCTGTGAGGAGGAGGAGCAGAGGACAAGATCAAGTGTGCTGCTCATTGAGCAGACCTGGAGAATGGGAGGCAAAACAGTGACAATTGTTGAGGCTTGAAGATCCTCCAGCAAAAGGCCTTTGTGCAGAAATAGAATTCCAGTTTTTAGCTGGGAACTGGTAGTATGGGCTTATGTAGAGTTCTTGACTTGGCATATTATGGATCCTGAGATTTGACAGAACAAAAAGGAAACCTGTAAGTTGGATGATTTTCAGTTCCATCATTTCTTCATTTATGAGAATTGGCACTACACAGTTGGAGACTTTTCTATAATATTAATTATTACTTTGGTTTTACAAGGTTGCTCAGTGCTTAAATGCACAAGGCATGCAAACCTGATGACTTGAGTTCAATCCTCAAAACCCACGTAAAGGTGGAAGGAGAGAACCGATTCCTAAAAGTTGTCTCTGACCTCCACATATGAGCTATGGAACACATGCCCCTCCACATACATTCACAAAATAATAAAATATTTTTCTAAATTATACTTTTGAGAAATATAATATTGACTGCTAATTATCTTAATGCAACAACTCTCCTTTCTTTTCTGAAAAGGAATGTTAAGTGTGAGAACCAAGTTTGACCGAAATGAAGTTCCTGTCTTCCATACCTATGAAGAATTTCATAAGACAGTTCTTCAGGTAAGAGAGCTTTTGTTCAAGGGTCCTTTACATGTGGATCACATACAATGCAAGATGCACTACAGCACTTTTCAAAGCATGGCTGGAAGAGCATATGCTTTCAAATAATACAACAAGTGTTATAACAATATATATTCTTAGATGAAAACCTGAGCTGCATGGGGACATCTTATGTCCTTTCAAGCACTTTTATTAAAAAAGAAAATTTGGTTTAGGGATCATATACTGAAATTTGTGTTGTTAAGAGGCCTCAAAATATATCATTTGAAATCTGTCAATAGTTTTATGAAACCAAATACATATTTGAACATTATGGTTTGTGCTGTGAAACTGGGATAATTCCCTCCTCTACCACTGTTTAGATTCTGTCAGATGTTAATAACTTCCCTTCATTATTTTGATTCATGAAAAAAGTGGAGTTTTTTATTTTAATTGAGGCTAGGGGTGTAGTTCACTCACAACACTTGCCTACCATATGTGGAATCCTAGATTCAATACCCTGACAACAATAAAAGCAGCATAAAAGTTTTGACTAACACATAATGATTCTGGGACTTGTCAGTTGTTAGTTATATGCTACAAGTATCTCCTCCCACATGAACCTTTGGGTAGTGATACACTCAAACCAGTTTCAAACCACAGAAGGTAATAAGAGAATATTTGAAACTAATGGTTCAGTTCTTTAATGACTATGGTATGATTCAAATTTTCTAGTTTTCATGAGTCATCTTTAGTAAATTATATTTCCTAAGAATTTGTCTATGCCATCACTTTCAATTTTACTGGCATAAAATTGATGATATTTTCTAGTCGTATTTGTTATGGCTGAAGCTTCTGTAATGATATCTATTTTTTTGTTCTTAAGATTGTTTGTGGGCCTGGAGAGATAGATCAGCAGTTAAGAGCACTGACTACTCTTGCAGAGGATCTGAGTTTGATTCCTAGCACCCACACGACAGCTCATAACTGTCTGTAACTCCAGTTTCAGGGTGTCTAACACTGTCTTCTGGCCTCTTTGGGCACCAAACACACATACATGGTGCACAGGCATATATGCAGGAACAAACCACTCATACATATGAAACAAAAATATTTTTAAGAAGATTGTGCTTTTCACTTTGCAAATCACTTTATCAGAGGTTTATTACCAATATTTTTCTTTTTAAAGAATTGACTTTTTACTTTATTTTTTAAAAGGCTCTATTGTATATTTACATTTTGTTCTTCACTTCCATTCTGTCTCTTTACAAATTTGATTATTTTAGAGATTGACTTATGTCATAAAAAAGAACCTTACATTCTTCTTTTCCTGAGTGGCTTATTTCACTCACTAAAATATTTATGTGGTCCATTCATATTGTAGCTGGTGACAGAATTCTCTCTGAAGGCTTAATAATAGTCACTTACATGTTATATTATATTTTATCTGTCAGTTGCTTGGAATATATGTTAATACTTCTCTGTGGCTAAATCAAATAGTCGTGTTGGAGAACTATATAAAGACAGGAAGCTTGATGTGGCATTGGTAGTTTAGTGGTGAGCATTGCTGTCCTCTAAGAAATGAGGCTTATTTAGCTGGAAGTTCAAAATTGTGTACTCTTTTGATGGCCTCTTGGCTGTATCATTTGTGAGATGGCTTCATGATGGAACTGGCTTCAGAGTGGAGGTAGCATATGAGAAGGAATAATCATACTATAAGACAGAAAGCCAGAGAGTGGGGAGGGATCATCAATCTTCTTCTGTAACAACCACCTCTTAGGAACTAACCACAGTCTTATGAGAACTAAATTAATTACTGCTGAAGGCAGTATCCCCAGTGTCCTCTCATTAGGCCTCTCCTCTTAAAGATTTTTACCACTTCTCCCACTGTACAATGAGGACCAGTCTTCTAATATGTGAATGCTTGGAAGACTGGCCATATCCAAACCATACTAGATTGCTTCCACCTTTTAGCCATTGTGAATAATGCTGCTGAGAATATGGATGAACAGCTATTTGAGGCTCAGTTTTCAACTCTTTCTTAGTATGCCCAGAAGTAGAAACACCAGAGTCTACGGTGCCCTCTAATATTTTGTGGACTGGCCATATAGTTTTCTACAGCTTTTTCATTTTAACCTCTCAATGACAATACACAGGGATTCACTTTCCTTCACAATCTTCTCAAAGCTTGTAGTCAGAGTCTTGTCTTCAGTTCTAGTTCCTTTCCATTTATGTTTGCTTTGATTTTTATTACCGGGCTTGGGTACCAGGGCCTTGAGCATCTGGCAAGCACTCTACCAACATAACCACATGCCCAAGCTCTCCAGTTGTGTTTTATCATGCAATTTAACATCTACATTGATGTTTTCTTTTCCTTTATGCTGAAGATAGAACCCAGGGCCTCATACATGCTAAGGATGTGTTTTGCCACTGAACTATAATCTCAGCTCCTGAATTGATATTTTTATGATAATTTCATTTGAAGACCTTTTGCTTATATTTCACATCTCTGATCAGTTTAGAGTCTCAGCTCACTCAAATTTTTAAAACTCTTGTTATCTGTGTTCCTATATTAAGCATTCTTTTCATGTCTGAAAATTCCAATTTTTTTATCTCATTCTGCATTTTAGTGTTTCTATACACTCTCCATTTATAATTGATTGCCCTTCCCGGTGTTTGCTATTTTGTTTTTTCCATGAGACCCTTTATTTGTAACTATCTGTCTGCATGAATTCTGTGAGCCTGTTTCTTAAAATAGTCATTTTATTGCAGAACAGGGCTAAGGATTGCTTTGAATGAAATATTAGATTGGAGTTGTTGAAGACCACATAAGCCATGTCTGGATTGTAGCTCTAAATTGAAGTGAATGTTGACATCTGATTAGTACTTCCTAAGGAAGCCTAGCTTTAGTTGTTCTCTTCTTAGAATTGAAACTGAGGCAGGCACATACATGTCCACATCTCCTTTGAAGAATCTTTTGGCATTTCACATGCTGTAGATATCACCTTTTGGGAAACCTGGCTTCACACCATGGTTTCTGACTTCTTGTACTATCTGTTAACATACCTTTACTTTATTCCCAAGCTATAAGTCTGTGATGGACAAGTTTCCCCAGGCTCTAACATTCCTTTATGTCCTAGTGCCTACATTCAGTCGTCTGTGGTATGTTGTTTCCCTTACTTTACTATGAGCTTGGTCCTACTATTGAAAGCAAGTTCATTATTTTATTAGCATATATTAATTGGATGTAATAATCAGTTTCACTATGACATTTTCATACATTTATATAATGTATTTTGATCAAATTTGCATCCCTTTACCCTCTCTTGTCTCTTTCCCTTCTCACTGATCCCTTTCCTTCTCCCAGCTACTCTACCCTTCTACTATCATAGCTTGGAGGAAGAAGATTTCATGACACCACAACCTTCCCTGAGAATTAATAGTTAACAGTAGCTTAGGGAGAGTGGCTCATGAGTCTTCAGCTCTTCCTAAGGGTCTGTAGGCAATTAATGGTTGCTAAGGGAACGAGACATTTTCTTCTGGCTGTAGCCATTGGAAATGTACTCAAACACCTATATAGAACCCCTCACCCATGCTCTTGTGAGCAGCCCTAATGAAATTTATAGAATCAAGCCTGAAAGCATTTTTATAGATAAAAAAATCATTTTAAATATTATTTACAAGGAACTGTTTGTCTGCATATTAAATCAATTATACAGAAGAAAAGTGATGTTAGTAACCATCTTTATAAGTAGATAACTAGACTAAGCACAAATGAAAGTGCCCTTAAAAATTCTTAGTATTTAAAAATTAAATATGCTTAAAGTGTGACAATCTACACACAGAAATGAATCTTCCTAGCTTGTATTGGCGAGATTAGTGTTAGTTGGGTATACATTGAAATTTGCTTGTCTAAGTGACACATTTGATAAATATCTTATGCTTAAAGTTAAGTAGATTCTGTGTAGGAGGCAGAATAACAGATTTTTAACCAAGTATGTACCTACTTTGTTGATATGTAAGAAATAGAGTACAGTTTCAATATTCTGTTATAATTATTTATGTACTTATAAATAAAGCTATCATTTTATTATTGTTGCACTATTTGATTATGTTATTTTTCTTTTTATTAGTCATTTGAAAACATTTCAATTATACTGAGCATAGATGGAAAAATTGTTTTTATATCGCAGAATGTGTCACCTCTTCTTGGCCATCGTCCCGTAAGTTTTTCCAGCTTTTGGGGAAAAGGGTCATCCTGGCTTGCTGTTTATGGGTTATTTCTTTCTAGCTTCATATAACTCATTGATGTTCACCCATGCCCATTTCATTATGGCATCTATTGTAGGTCTAATTTTTCTGTGTCTTAACTTCTTATTTAATTTATTTTAAAAATCTTAGATATATTTTTTTATTTTATGCATATAAACATTTTGCCTGTAAGTATGTCTGTGTACCATGTACAAGCCTGGTGACTGTGGAGGTCAGAAGAGGGCATTGAGTCCCTTAGAATTAGAATCACAGACAGTTGTGAGCTGTTATGTGGGTGCCAGGAACTGAATCCAGGTCCTATATAAGAGCAACAAGTACTTTTAAGAGCCAATCTATCTCTCCTGCCCATCTTCCTTTTTGTAAAAATATATGGTAACTACTAAGTAATTATACATACATTTAATTTTTAAGATATATTTTTACTTTTTTAAATTTTTGTGTGTGAGAGAGAGAGTGAATGTATGCCACACATGTGAAACTGCCTTCAGAGTTCAAAAGAGGGTGTTAGATCCTGTGGAGCTGGAATTCCAAATGGTTGTAAGCTGTCTGACATGGGTGCTGTGAATTGAACTAGGATCCTCTGGAAGAACACCAGGTGCTCTTAACTTCTGAACCA
Organism: Neotoma lepida; assembly: GCA_001675575.1. Classification (NCBI taxonomy): domain Eukaryota; kingdom Metazoa; phylum Chordata; class Mammalia; order Rodentia; family Cricetidae; genus Neotoma; species Neotoma lepida. The sequence goes on along the minus strand of LZPO01097210.1, from coordinate 209,592 downwards.
TCTCACCAAGCCCCTTATCTGTATCTTTATATTGAAGTAAATTATGATTAATTGAGCCACTTTCCCCTTAGCTACTGCTAACTGACTACTAATTCTCAGGGAGAGGGGTAGAGTCTCATGAGTCCCTCCCCTTAGCTACTGTTAACTAACTGTAAACGATCAGGGAGGGCCAGGGCCTTTAATTACTGTTAACTGCCTGTAAATTCCCAGGGAGGGTAGGGCCTCATAAGATCCCCCCCTCCAAGATGTGATAATGCAATTGGAAGGGGAGTAGCTGGGAGGAGGAAAAGGGTCAGTGGGAATGAGAAGGGATAAGAAAAGGTAATAGGGCAATCCTCTTCAATGAAGTCTGTGTCATTTGGTCAGATTGTTATTCATATCTGAATGGTTTTCACTGTATATTCCACATTACACAAAGTTGCCTTCTGAACCAGAGAGCTATAGCACTTGGGCTTGAAGCATGGGAATTAATAAAGTTTAACAGATATCCTAGAGTTATGTTGGAAGTAGATTAGAAACTATTCCACAGCAAATTCAAATATTGTTCACTTTTTTCCTAATTAATTAAATGAAATTCATTATTAGGTGAGATTAGTTTCTTTTTCCTACTATACGAGGATTTCTTATACTGAGAGTGCTAGCTATAATATTATTCTGATTGTTTTATGTAGTTTGTTCAGAAGTTTTATACCCTTTACCATCTGTGGTAAAACGCATACACACATATATGCACACGCATGCACACACATATACACACATATACACAAACATGCACACACACACACACACACACACACACACACACACACACACACACGCACACACACCACA
>LZPO01097210.1:172129-205270 GCA_001675575.1 Neotoma lepida | reverse complement strand
AAAAGAGTTAACCTACAACATAAATTGGTTTCATTATAGCTCTTTCTCTTTTTATTTCTCTCTTTCTTTCCTTCTTTCTTCTTTTTTGGCAAGGTAAGGTAGTAGTCTATAGTTCAGGCTGCCCTGAAACTCCTTATGTAGACCAGGTTGGTTTTAGACTCAGGGCATTCCACTTGCCTTAGTGTCCTGAATCCTGAGATTACAAATATGAATCTACTTCTAGCTCATTAGCACATTTTGTATTTATATGACATACTTTATTCTTACTGCACTCATGGAAATTATAATTCATGTAATATTCATCTTTGGTAATGTTTACTCCCTGTAAAAACATTAATTACTTCATATGTAATGTCTATAAGTAGGAATGTTTCAATAGTACATTTTGTAGCATGGGTGAAAGTTGGATTTGAGACAGTTGTGGTGTAATAAAAAGAACAATAAAAATGAATAAAATAGAGAATAATTCTTCACCTTGTAGGGAATAATGAAGCTGTACCATGTGTATATATTTAGACAGTGTCTGTGTGAGATGATTGTTTAATCATTTGCTGGACATGAAATTCAATGAAAGTCCAGGTTAATCAATGATAAATCAGTTTGGGTATTTGAATTGTATTTTTATAAATGAATCAATGAAAACATTTTTATTGAAAAAAATAAGTATTTCTTTATGGTACTGGGGATTGAGCTTTCCCCACAAAAACGAGCAAGGCCAGATTAAAATGTAGAGAGGGCTTGGGACCTGAAAGTGTATGGAAGGTACAAAAGAGAAAGAATTCACATTGAAGAGTGAGAAAGTGCACAGTCAAAGGAAGGCAAGGCTGTGTGGGGGTTTCCCATCTACATTCAGTTGCTTGGACCAAGATCTGAGACAACACTACGGATGAAGAGCTGAGATTTTTCCAGGCACATAGCACAGAGGGAAAGAACACATGGTGATGATTACAATGTTGATGTAGCCTCTGAGATGGCTAGGGAAGACTTCAACTGTTTGAAGGAAATAATGTACAGGAAAACTGTATCTAGAATGACCTGTAGCATGGAGTAATTGCTGGGGGGTAATGAAAACTGACTGAATCATAATACCTATAGCCATAAATGGGCAAGGGCAGAGCTAATTTCACTGGTGGTAAGGAGATAGGACAGACTAATAGTATTAGTATAGGAAGCAAAATCTGTTCTCTCTCCTTCTCTCCAGGAAGATATTGTGGGGAAGACTTTATTAAATATTCTTCTAGATGAAGAAAAAGAAGAAATATCTCACAAAGTTATTCTTAATCTTCCTTTGGCAAATTCAGGTATGTTTACATGGTTTTATTTTGTTTTAATTTAATTTTGAGCTTTTGAGTGACAAGTAACACTCAGTTGAATAATTTCTTGCTCTCCTACCCCTTAGTAATTTCTTGGAAAAAATATTTGTCACTGTAGCTGCTGATCATATATTCATTTAAGTTTAAAGCTTATAATATCAAACACTTCATTTCTAACATTCAAAAAAATTCTGTCCTGTGGGAGAGTGAGGAAGAGCTCATGGGCCCTCACTCTCAGCTGAGGAGCTAGTGACAGTTGATGATTATTGGGGGAGATAAGTGGGTTTTCTACAAGGATGTGGCCCCTGGCAGGCTGACCATGATCTAGTACAGTAGTTCTCAACCTTCCTAATCCTGTGACCCTTTAACACAGGGTCATGTCGTGGTGACCTCAACTATAAAATTATTTTCATTGCTATTTCATAACTCTAATTTTGCTACTATTATGAATTGTATTATAAATGTCTGTGTTTTCCGATGGTCTTAGATGACCCCTGTGAAAGGGTCATTTGTCCCCCAACGGAGTTGCAGCCTACAGGTTAAGAACCACTTCTCTAGTGGATGACTCAAATTCAGAAGTATATGGGCAGCACAAATTGGAATTGTGTGGTTTTTTGGACACAAAGGTGGGAAGGACTGAGTGGAGATGTGGAACTGGGACTAGGAGGAATTGGGAGGAGTGGGATATGAACATGATCAAAATACACCACATGTATATATGAAATTCTCAAAGAATCAATAAAAATACTTCATTGAAAAGTCATCCCCAGTCCTGTATTGTTCTTTACCCTAAACCCTAATTACAGCAGTATTTCTCTAATTGCAGTAGTGCTATATATAAATATCAGTGTATTTTATTCTGAGTAGTACTTTATTCTACAGATGGTAGCCCTGTATGTACCAGCATTCATGGAAAGAAAATTGTGTTCTTTAAAATGTTGTCTTGAGCCGGGTGTGGTAGTGGCACATGCCTTTAATCCCAGCACTTGGGAGGCAGATGCAATCAGATCTCTGTGAGTTCGAGGCCAGCCTGGGCTACAGAGAGAGTTCCAGGACAGCCAGGGCTACATGGAGAAACCCTCCCCTGTGGTGATATTTTATCTGTCTTCCCTAATAAAATTTATCTGAGGGTCAGAGGAAAAAACGGGGCTGCCAGCCACTAGTAGAAAAACAATAGCCATGCAAGTTAGCACACGCCCTTAATCCATTTGGTTCTCTGTGACTCCAAGGTCACATGGGGAACTAGCAGCCGGGCGGTGGTGGCACACGCCTTTAATCCCAGCACTCGGGAGGCAGAGGCAGATGGATCTCTGGGAGTTCGAGGCCAGCCTGGGCTACCGAGTGAGTTCCAGGAAAAGGCACAAAGCTACACAGAGAAACCCTGTCTGTCCCTTGTTGATCTACATTCGTTGGTCCAGTGCTTACCTTTGCCACACCTTCTGCATAATCCAGAAGGGAGGGGCATTCTGTTGCCAGTGTTCCTTGAAGAAACATTGTTTCTAGAAACGCTCTGTTTACACTCCCTTTTCAGATGTACTAGTTTACCGCAATTGAAGCATCTGACACTATTATTTTTCTTGAAACCTCTTGATATAACTCCTCCTATCCACGTATCATCCTGATCATGAGACTCAATATTAATTGTGTCCCTGACCCAGTCCTCCAAGGGAGCTGATCATGCCTTTAACGGCCTGATTATTCCTTTGCATGCTGCATTTGCGTTCTCAAAGGCCAAAGTTTCAATTATTATCTGTCTAGCTTCTGCCTGTGGTATCATTTTATTTACTGCTGAGGATAGCCTTTGTAAGAAATCCGTGAAGGGTTCTCTGGGACCCTGTATAACTTTTGTAAATGATTCAGTTTTCTTTCCTGGTTCCTCAATTCTGTCCCATGCATTCATGGAAGTCACTTGTTTGCACTTCCTGTTTTACTAGGCAATATTGTTTCCTTCTCAGGTTTCTGAAGGAGTTGAAGATTAGATAGTTATAGTTTTTCTTAAGAAATTTCAGAACAGGAACTCACCAAGAGGTGCTAAGTATGTAAGCTTGAAAGACATATAATTGGAAAGGTATCATAAGATAGTTTTCTGTTAGTAATATAAGTTAGGATAGAAAATGAGTTAGGTACATTTAGAACTCACCAATTTAGGATAGATAATGGAGTATTCTCTCTGAACTTGTCAAATGCAAATGGACTAGACATTGTTGATGTATTAATTGCTTGTATATATTGTATATAGTTTATCTTATATTTTAATTTTTTTTATTTTTTATTTTTTTTATTTAGACAAAAAGGGGAAATGTGGTGATATTTTATTTGTCTTCCCTAATAAAATTTATCTGAGGGTCAGAGGAAAAAACGGGGCTGCCAGCCACTAGTAGAAAAACAATAATCATGCAAGTTAGCACACACCCTTAATCCATTTGGTTCTCTGTGACTCCAAGTTCACATGGGGAACTAGCAGTAGGAGGTGGTGGCACACGCCTTTAATCCCAGCATCAACCTTAGAGTTCTGAAGNTCCATGCAGACAAGGCAGGAAGTGATGTAGCTTGGTGCGGAGAGGAAATTAGTTAGCAGATGAACAGGCATAAAAAGCCAGGTTAGACCGGAAGTCTCTCTCTTTCCTCTGCTTCGCTCCTTGGAAGTAGAGGCAACGTTGGTGAGGTGAGGCTAGTGGTGGCTTGCTCCTAATTCCTCTGATCTCTGTCAGATTTTTACCCTTATTTCTTGTTCCGCGTGTTTATTAATAAGACCGGTTAAAAGTTCTTCTTACACTCCCCCAACAAAAAAATCTTTTGACCAAGGAAGACTCTCATTGTCTGAAATAATCCATCTGATAAACAACTTTATTTGTTTATTCCTCTCTTTAGTTGGCAATCTTATTGAATTTTGCTGTTATGTAAGGAAAGGAAATGCAGGCTGGGATGACCAGGATACATATGATTACAGGGACGTGTATGAAGAGAGGGACACATATGAGTATGTGAAATTCATCTTGTACCTGCAGGATTGTTATGATGGTAAGCAACCTAACCCATGATTTTTAAATGATGTATTCCTAATTGCTAGCATACATGTTCTTGTATTATTAGTATTTACAAAATCTTTGATACTCCTACATTGACAATTGCTGGCTACACCTATTAGACATTAAAAAATAATAGTGAAATGTATAAGTTGTGGTCATAGAGAAACATGGTGGATTACATTGGTAAAGAATGGCTGTCTCCTCTTACAAAACAAAATAAAATTTAAAACTTATTAAAAAAAGTTTGATGCACCACCAAGCTTAAAGGGAACTCCATGAATATCCAAACTTGCAAATGAATTTTGTAGTTTGTAAATCATACCACAGATTGGATTAACTGGGGTCTAGAATTCTAAGATCCTATCAAAGACAAATATATAAAATATAGACACTAAAGTTCTGTACACTAACGTGGGATAAGAAGTTTGTCATCTCTCTAAAATTTTCAATAGATAAAAATTATGCTATTTCCACATTTATATCATGTGTGCTATGGGGCCTGGTGTATAGTTTTTGGGGTTTAAGGAAGTGCAAGCTAATAAATCAACATACATAACTAAAATTAAGTGCTTTGGGGCCATAAAACATCTGATATAATCAGAGGTAAGATATACTTTGTGCTTTAGTACCCAAATGCTTGTTAAAACACTTCTCATGTTTCTTGGAAGTTAAAGTTGAAATATATTTAAAAGACACTTGGATAGATGCATGTACATTTACACACACACACACACACACACACACACACACACACACACACACACACCATGTTTCTTTTAGAGACTACCACAACAATACATAGGGCAACAGCAAAAGAGTGACATTAGCACAAACTTACATTTGATTTTCATTATGAATGTCTCATATTTTGGTGGTGACCATCTGGGGAGCTGGGCTGGAAGGGAAGGAAGACAAGGAAAATGCCATGGCTCAGAATCTTGAAAAATGCCAATGGGATGGTAAACAACATTGTGATGTGGCAATTGTCTGCATCCTTGCTTAACTAGTATATCTTTTAATTTAATTGCCATTGTGTCTATCACCCTTAGAGTCATTTATATTTTTTGGAAACTATGGTCCAAATAGCAGAAACATTAAGTCATCATCTCCAAGGCTGTTATGGGAGCAACAGTACTATCTTGTGGGAACCATTTCAGTTCTTCGTACAAAGGCTGAATCAGTGAGTATGCTGTCTGTTTCTCCCATTTTGAAGGGCACATCACTTTCACTTTCAGCCTCTGGACATCAGTGCACAAACACTCGATATTCAGTAAAGAAAGAATAACTTATATATTTCTGTTAGGAAGTGAATTTCCATGTAACAGAAGCTCTGTTTTTTCCTCTTAGATAGTTGATTGTAAAGGTTTTTTACTTCTCAAAGGAAAAGCTAGTTTTTAGAATCTAATTGGCAGATTGTAATTCCTTTAGTTTATTCTTTCAATAACATGGGATATTTCTCATGTTCCAGATACTGTGGTAAGTGCCAGGGGAATACATAGAGGCAGACAATAAACAAACCATTGATGAAAAATGTCATAGGGGTGAGAGTTGGTAGGATATCTCTGGTGATTTGTGTTTGGAGTACAGGACCCCAAGGATGATAACAAAAGCAATCTGTGCAGAGAGTGCCTTGACCCCAGTTTGGAGAGTTTGAAGGAAAAAAATTGGTTATGTGTCTCAAATAAGGGGAAAGTGGTAAGGGGATAGTGGAAGCAGGCAGGGGACAGATTGTCCAGAACTTCACTATCTGTACTAATGCATATGAGATTTATGCTAAGTACACTAGAAAGCAGAAGGGTTGTATGATATGGACTGAAATCACCAGGCTGCTTTATAGGTGGATCATGAAGCATTAAGAAACAAGAATGGAGCTAACCAGATGTGGATGGCAGATCTGGACTGATTGTAGTCACAGGGATGTAAATTCTAGGATTTGGGATGAATGGAGATACTATCAGCAGATACAGGCAGGACTAGAACATTGTATACTTGGCGGTGTTGGTAGCCCTGATGAGGAGCTCTGTTTGGCCTGTGGACCATGTTCCTATTATGATGGCATAGTAGATCGTTCCTACAGTCACTTTTAGAATAAACCACTTCTCTGTATTGAAGACAGTAAGGAAAGTGGTATAGAGGGAAAAACTGAAGGAAGTTGGTCTGATTTGATTGCCTCATTCATTCTTCCTTTGTACTAATCCTCTGGGACCTGAATTCCATCATCTGCAATGAGAATACTGACTTCTCAGGTGTAGGACTCAGCCCCAAGATCTACTTACTCTTCTGGGAAAGAAAAAACAAATCTTACTTGGTTCACCCACATCACACTAGTCTTCATCATGACACCAGGAAGTTTTTTTGTGATTTCCTCTAGATTTTCTCTCTGGGCTTCTAGGATATTGTTTCTATATCAGTGGATATTTTGGAAAACAAATCTCAAGAGAACAGATGGATAGTGGTCAGAAGAGTCTTTATAGTATGATGGTATAAAATAATGAGCAGTGAACTTGAATCAAAGTGAAATTCTTCTTCTGGATCTCCTAGTGTTGGGCTACACTGTTGTATGTGTATACATTGATTTCATACCTGTAAACCCGGTGTCTTCCTCACACTGACATGTGGATCAGTTGTAACTTGAATATGTAATACATGCGATAAATGTCAGGTAATTTTTAGTATACAGATACATTTAAGTGCCAATTAGGGGGCTGGGAGAAGGTGTAACTCTACTTTGTACAAGGGTATAGGTTTGACTCTCAGAGATGCCAAAATGATGAGGACAACAATGGAAACCACTATGCTCATTTTTCTTCAGGAACATCCTGTTGAAATTCAACCTGCTGTTATAGTTGTTGACTCAGATGATGACAGTAATATACAGCACCGCAGGTAAGAGGTATCATGGCTGTAAGTAATTAAAACCAAAACAATAGAAAGATCATCTAAGGATTTTAATGAATCTACAATGAGCAATTTGTTGGTCTGAATCTACCTCATCATTTAATATAATTTATAGTTTTCCCACAGAATACAGATGATTGCCTTTTTTTAAATTTTTAAAATATTTAACTATCTTGAAAAGTGCAGATTTTTCTTGCCTATCTATCTACTTAACTATCTATCTATCTATCTATCTATCTATCTATCTATCTATCTATCTATCATCTATCTATGTGTACATTTGTGTACACCACCACTTCCAGCTTCCAGATCTATATGTTTTAATGTATGTTAGTAATCATGTAACCAGTGTCAAATTATTTTCTAGATTGGTCCAATAATTATTCTAGAAAAAAATGACAGAAAAAAACATACAATATACATCTGAGGATGTGAGCCCAATTCTTGGGACCCATATGGTGGAAAGAGAGGCCTGATTCCCAAAACTTTTCTTCAGTCCTTCACACAAGTGACATACCTGAATGATCACATGCACACAAAAAATGAATAAATTTTTTTAACAGTAGGAATATTGAAAGCAGACATGGTAGCATTTGGGATGTGGAGTAAGAGAATCAGTAACTCAGAGTTATCCTGGCTGTCCTGGAACTCACTATGTAGATGAGGCTGGCCTCAAACTCATAGAGATCTACCTGCCTCTGCCTCCCAACTGCTGTGATTAAAGGTGTGTGCCACTGTACAGCTTGCAAAACAATTTGAAGGCAAAAAGTTGACTTAAGATTTCAAGAAAAATCTAAGTTTACCCTTTAAGACAGTTTTGCCAAGCCAAGTAAATTTAACGTGAAAGATAGATTAACATCTGAAGTACTTGGGAGACCCAGAAGAACCAGGCTGCTTAATAACTTAAAAAAAATCACAATTGGGAACATATGGATAAAAAGTAACAATATTCTGCAGTCAAGGCACGGAGTTGAGAAAAAGTCGGGGATGACTTGAAGTTTTCAGTCTTCAATGATTGGTTTAAAATGAGGGAAAGGAGGAGTCTGGGTCTAGTACAGTTGTCTGTTGGGCTTGCAACCAGAAGCCCCAGAAGCCCCCAAAGCCAACCAAGACAGACTTTTGAATTCTGCTCATCTGTAAATTCACAACAGGGTACTCTACAGAGACTGAAAGTGAGTTAGTGGTTGCCTCTGGCCAGGTATTTTGTTTGATTGGGGACAGAGGGGAATGATTGCTAGAACAGTACAGTTTTTTTTTTTTTCTGAGATATGAAAATGTTCTTAAACTCTCTTGGGGTTGGGGATTTATCTTAGTGCTTTGCCCAGCAACTGCAAAGTCCTGAGTTCAGTCATCAGCATATAAATAAATATGTAAATACAAAAGGTCTAAAAACCTCAAGGGAAGTAAAATTATTCCAATCACTGTATGATCTGAATGTGCCAGAAATAATTGAATTAAAAGCTTTAATTGAATTGTATGAAAAAGCTCTGGGGCTGGGAATGTAGCTCAGTTGATAGAGCGCTTGCCTAGCGTAAACCTAGAGTAATTAGTAGTACATGCCTATAGTATCAGACTCGAGGGGTGGGGGCAGGCAGATCAATTTTTTAAAAAATTGTATGTCTGGGTGTTTTGCCTGCATATGTGTCTGTGCACTACATGTATGCAGTGCCCATGGAGGCCAGAGCAGGGTGTGAGATACACTGGAACTGGAGTTACAGACAGTTGTGAGCTACCACGTGGGTGCTGGAAAATGATCTCAGGTCCTCTGAAAGAGCAGCCAGTGTTCTTAACTGTTGAGTCATGCTTCTAGCCCCCAGATTACAATTTTAAGGTATTCTTTGGTAACATACTGAACTTAAGGCTGGTCTGGGATACATTGAGATCCTGCCTCCAAAAGAAAATCAACATATATGTGTGTATATATATACCTACATACATAAATATGTGTGTATGTTTGTTGTCTTAGAATTTTCTTTAAGTATTTAGATACTGTAAGTAATACATGACTTTGTTTATGTTTAAATTATTTCACACTGGAAATTAAACCAATAAGAGTAAATATTAAACATTTCATGTCCAAATCATATATGCAAATGCATGCAATAACTCATTAACTGGCTTTTTTTCTGTTTTATCTCTTCTGAATGCACCCAGAATTTCCAAGGTATCATTTACCACATTTACTGTTAGGTTATTTTGTTTTTTTTTTGTTTTTTTTTTTGTTTTTGTTTTTTAAAGTCTTATTTATCAGCATACTTCGGCCCCTTATATTTTGGAGGGATGAAGTTTTTCTGTTGTTTGTCCTCCCAAACAAAACCATACTTTTTGTGTCTGTGTGTTTTACAATGTTAAGGATAACCAGGCTATTACACATGTTGGCTAAGTGTTCTTCCACTGAATCACACCTCTAATCCTAAGACACAGTACATTGTAAACTTAAGCATACAAAGTAGTGAGTTTGCATTATGACATTTCCATACTTATCTATCATCGTATAAAATAGATTTTTAATATAATATTCTTATTAATTCTTTGAGAATTTCACACAATATATTTAGATAATACTCACCTCCAGCTTCTCTTCCTAATTCTTCCTAGATCCATTCCCTCACATTCCACCCCTACCCCTCCCAACTTCATGGCCTCTTTTATTTTATATATTCCAGTGAATCTGATTTGTACTGGCTACACACTCATGGGTTTAGGGCCAGGCACTGAAACTTGTTCAGCCTACCAATGGTCATACCCTTAAATAAAATTGATGCTTCCTTCCCCAGAAGCCACCAACTGTCAACAGCTCCCCAAATTAGGGATAGAGGCTTATGAGCCCCTCCCCACTCCATGCTGAAATGTTGACTGGCCTGATCTTTTATAGGTGTCATGCAGGCCATACCACTGCCATGAGTTCATGAGTGCAGTGATCTTGTATGGTCAAGATGACACTATTTCATCTTTAATCTCTTGTTCTTATAGTCTTCTTGCCCTACCTTCTGCAATAGTCCCTAAGCCTTGTGTGGCAGGGGGTCATAGATGTATCATGTAGGTCTAAACACTCCAGTAACACTTATTCTCTGCATTTTGACCAGTTATGAGTTTCTATGTTAACCACTGAATACTGCACAAAGAAACTTCTTTGATGATGAGTTCTGAGAGCTACACTAATCCATGGGCATGAAGATATTAATTTAGAGTGCAGTTTGATACTATGTCCATTTAGAAAAATAATGGCAAGTTAATTCACCCTTGGGGCTGGTGAGCTCCCCAGCCTTGTGTCCTTAGTCAGATTTATAGTATTAGACATGTGTTCTTCGTCCTGTGGTGGGTCCTTCAATCCTTTCAGAAATTGGTTGTTTGTCCCCATAACATTCATGCCACTTTTGCAAACATGAGCATATCTTGCCATGCCAGTCATTATTGTTGATCACAATGGTTAAAGCTAGTAAGAACACTGATGACTTTTTCCTTCATTTCTCCTCCATCAGCCTGTATAACCCCTTCCAGTACTATGAAAGCTAGCTAGCAGAGAGGAAGCTTCCTGGCCAGTACATTTTAATAATGATTTCTTTATGACTTTATTAAGGGTTCTGAAACGACGCAAGAGGAATGAAATTCAAAGCAATGGCAAGGCGGAATATTTGAAGATAGAAAGTCCTGAATCAGTCATTGAAGTATGTTCTTTGTCAGCCATTAAGTAGAACCCTGGGTCTTTATCCCTGTAATGCTATTATTTAGTTAATATGTGTTACCAACATAGAAAGACTTTCATTTCAGTAACTGTCTTGTGAGCATGGCAGTGTCTTATAGTATGCTTTTTTTCTTACTGTAAGTAATGGCCATGCTTATAATAGTCCCTGTGATAATTGAGAAAAAAAATCAAGCTAAGGTCCTTTTCAGACATCCTTGAAAGTGTTTATTTTCGTATTCTGTAAAAAAAAAAAGTTTGAAAGTTCGACATCTTGGCTTATGCCTGTAATGCTAGAAATTGGGGCAATGAGGTAGGAGGATTCAGGCCAGCTTGTGCTACATAGTGAGTTTCAGGACAGCCTGGCCTAAAAAGTGAGACCTTGTCTCAAAAAAAAAAGTTATCAAGGCATGGGGAGATGTTCAGTGGGTAATAGAGCTTCCTGTGTGAGCGTGAGGACCCAAATTCAAATCCGCAACAGCCACATAAAAATCTGGGAGTAACTACTCACACTTGTAACCCTCACCCTGTAGATCAGTGTTTCTCAACCTTCCTAATGTTATGACCCTTTAATACAGTTCCTCATGTTGTGGTAACCCCAACCATAAAATCATTTTCGTTGCTACTTCATAACTGTAATTTTGCTACTGTTATGAATTGTAATGTACATTTTTTTGGAGATAGAGGTTTCCCAAAGGGGTCATGACCCACAGTTTGAGAACCACTGTTGTAGAGTGTGGAGAAAAGAAAATTGCTTGAGTTTGCTGAGTGCCAGCTCTAGGTTCAGTAAGAAGTTTTGGCTCAAAGGAATAATATAGTAATAGAGATGGACACTTAGTGTCATTCACAGGTGTATGCACTTGCACGTGCGTGCACACACAAACACACACACACACACACACACACACACACACGGTAGGGGAGTCTATTGATCTGTTTGCTGCACTGGGCTCGATGAGGAAACTTCAGACTGTGTTACACATCCCATTGTGGGTAGTGCATGATTCCTAATTAGCTTTGCTTGTTCCTATCATTTCCTTAAGGCATTTGATCATTATCATTTATTATTCATTTTTCATTGTTTACTGGAGCCATTAGGGATAGACATTAATACAAATCTAAAACCTGGCCTTCCTCTTGGTGATCTGAAACTCAACTCCAATACAATATTACAATAAAATTTTAAGAAGAGATATAGAAGAACAGACATTTCCCAGTGGTACTTAGTGAAGTTGTCCTTCCTTCCCTGCCATTCCATGTTGCATGTAACCTTAGGTAATATTATGCACCCACCACAGATGGATGCCCTCTTCTGATCTCTGTGGGTACCAGGCACATACATGCTGTACAGACCACAAAATCAAAACATTGGTACATGTGAAATAAAATAAATAAATGCCTTTTTAAAAGAAAGTACTTATATGTAAATAGCATGCTCCCAGCCAGAGGTTGTAGCCCAGTGTTAAGCACTGACCTAGCATACTGTACATAAGCACAATGAGCTTCTGCCTCTGAAGAAATACTTATGCTAAACCTAGCATTTTGTTCAGAAAAGTATGAAACACAGGAAATCAGATAGAAGACTAAACAGAGATATAGAAGACAGAGAGGGGACAAAACTCAACTTGAACTTTAAACAAAATGACACTGAGCAAGATGAATGACAGTCTAATATCAGCTCAACAGAATATCTTTATAAGTAATGAAAAAGATTGCCATATTTCCAATATTGTATTAAGTACAAATCACAGAACACTTAAGCAGTCAGTTTGTACCTGTTTCCTGAAGTTGAAATGCTTCGTATGATCCAAGAAACAAGTTTCTAAAAGAAAAATTGCCGTACATCTCTGTCTTAAGCCAACCCTACCCAACCAAACCAACCACCACCATGAAACCAAACTAAATGTTTAGGCGGATATGAAGAGGATTTGACTGATGAACACATTTGATATGAAGAGTGGTCCATGTACTATTCAAAATGGATCAGGTTGTTAAGGAAATAGAACTATGCCACTCATTAGGAATAAAATATGCAAATTCCTAACTTATCAAGCAAGGTCTGGCATGAGTTTTTTACTTTTTGAAGATCATCAAAATGGTGACCATGAGAGTTAAGGAGATAGCTTAGTTCATAAAGTGTTTGCCTCTCAAAGACAATGGTTTGAAATTATCCCCAGAACCCACCTCAATATGGTGTACATAATGGCATGATGCTGTGCACTTATAATCACAGTGTTGAAGAGGCAAGGACAGGCAGATCTCTGGAGTTTGTTGTCCAGCCAGACTAGCTTGGATAGTGTGAGAGACTCAACACCTATGGTTGTCATGTAGCTTCCAAATGCAAGTTCACATGTGTACAAGCACCTACACATATGCATGTACACACACACACACACACACATTATTTGTAGAAACAATTCTTTTAATTTTCAATTTTAGTACATTCTAAGCTGATGGTAAGCTGTTTTATATACCCTTACAATGCTGAACAACAGGCTCTTCTGTACACTCTTGCAATGGTGGGCTGCCACAGAGAGCAAAAACTCCTATTTGCCACATGGTCGTGAACCACCATGTGGTTGGTGGGAATCAAAACAGGTCCTCTTGAAGAGCAGCCAGTGTGCTTGAGCACTGAGAAATCTCTCTGGTCCCCATTAAATTGCATTTTAATCTTAGAGAATTTTCTTTTTAAGACTAGTTTCTTGGTAATTAGCCTGATTCCAAGTTGAGCATCCATAAATGGTTTAAAGTAGCATTTGACTAAAACACAAGCAGCCTTAGGGAAACTAACAGCAATGGATTCCTTTTCTGCAGCCAAAATACTCTTACTGATATTATCCTATTTAATCAGCCTAAAACATTAATCATCTCACACTTGGCTTTCACTTCCTTGAAGCACACTCTGCATGTGCAGGAACTCTGGGAAAAACCACCAGTGGCTACTGCCCCACAGTCTTTGAAGCTTAGTACCTTACAAAAATATTTTAAAGGATATATATGAGGATTTTGTGTTGGCTTTTCAATTGATTGAAATATGTTTAGAATTATATCTAAAGTTTGGGTTCCTGCCTGTGTTTCCATTTATTTGTGTCTTATTCTATGTGGTTAGTGAAATGTGTTCTCTTCTTTTGGAAATTCAGGTTGAGATTGTAGATATTCAACCGGCTACTCAGCAAATGCCATTTGAATTAGTTCAGGTCAGGACACCGTCTCAATCAAGTACATGCACAAGTTTAAGTGTAGCTACAAGCAGGAGCACGGCCACAAGCGTTTCATCCACAGATATTACAGCATCAACATCAGTTTCATCAAGTAGGTACAACCAGCTATTTGGATGTGGACTAAATAAATGGGATGACCTTTGAGGTAGTTGCAAGGTTTAAAATAAAGATAATGTCCAGTTTATAATGGTGTGAAATCACAGATGTCAAGTTCAACTTTGCTCATTTTCTGTAAATTTTTTGAGATGATGATTTCAGATCATCTTGATCTTCTCATATCTGTGATCTTCTTACAGATTTAAGCACCAGGGTTCTTACACATTTTGGAAATCCCAGCTAGAAATGTGCAGACTTTCTTCCTTCCTGCTGAATTAATATTATTCACTTGCTTTTGATTTTAATACTGCAAACATTGTGATAGACTTGTCTTTGAAGAAATAATGTTTTATCATTTATGTCCATGCAGTCTATTCAGACATACTTTACTTGTCCTTTACTTTCAAATATAAATGGCTTTCTAAAATACTGTTATCTAAATGACTCCTAGTACCTGGCATATCTCATTCTTAATCATGAAATTAAACCATATTATCCCGTTATATAAAGATGGCACTTTTACCATTATACTCATGCTCTCCTCTGTGCTTCCTTCCTCAGCTTCTACATTTGGACAGGGCTCAGTGTTAGATCCAAAGAACTTGCTAGAGCCCGTGGACATGGAATTTGAAGTAGCTCCAGAATTTCTTCTGAACGACAGCCAGGAAGAACAGTCCTCCCCAGAACAAGGAGAGCACAGTGATAAGGATGTGAAGAACTATTTGAAAGAGGCAATGGGCTCTAATCCCAAAGGGCATGATATTGATGAAGCTCCTGATGTTTCTTCAGATGAAGATTACTGTGTAATAGTAGAAGAGACTGAAGTTAGGAAAGGCTCTGAAATCCAAGAACCCATCGTGGAGCAAGGACAAGGACATCAAAAGACAGTTGAGACAGCTCCAAACTGTCCAAGCACAGTAATACAGCCTGTGCGTCCAGAGGCAATGGTGGAACCTATAGTACGCACAGATTTGCCAGCCTGTGATGTAGCTGAGGTACATTTGAAAGTCTTTCAAAATTCATTTTTCTTTTTATTTGGACCGCTAACATCATTGAGCTTAAATTCACTGCTCAGGTTTCCTTTATAGAAAGTATGATCTGTATTTTTCAAAAACATATATCACTGTGGTGTAATAGCTTTTCAGATACAGATGAGAACCTCTTGAACCTTTACAAACAAGAAGGTTGGATGTTCTCTAAGGTACACCACAACCCTGTTGTTCTCATCCTGTTAAATACACAAGGATGTTATATACTTCCAAGAAAATTTGAAGTAAGTGGGAATTCGAGCTGCTCTAAAAATGCAGCATTTCTAAGGGTCCTGCTTTTCATCACTTGTGAGGCAATCATAACTATCTCAAGAACAGACAGCTTCCTTGACAACTCATCCTACCCCTGCCCTCAGCATGTACCACAAGCTAGGTTTCTCCTCTTCTACTCTTCTATACCTGAGACTGTGGACATAACCATTGATTTGGATAATTATTTTTATATTAGACAGAATTCTTAAATATACAGGATGAACAAGCTAGGAAATGAGCTTTGTATCAGTTATGTGGAACTGTGTGTACCTATTACTGACCCCAAAACCAAATACTCCATCTGCAATGCCCAAAGCAATCTTCATAGAATAAAAAGCTAAAAGACAGGCATTTCAGTTTAGCCTCAGCAGTGTGACAATGGCAAGTTCCTGCGCCTCGATGTCTCTGTTTTTGAAAAGGCCTTCTTGCCTTGCAGGGATTTCTGGAGTACCGTGAGATTTCCTTGAACTATTTAGGAAATCTATGTGAACACATTTATCCTTTTAAAAAATGTCATTATGCTAAAGTGTCTTTTTTTTCTTTTTTGGATTAATACACAATTAAACTTTCAGTACAGATATGGTTTTAAATTCCTAAAATAATCAGTGATGGTTCTGCAATCTGGCTGTGTACAGGAGCTGAGGAGAACCCAGCCAGGTCTTAACAGGGGCCAGTATGGCTTCTGTATGTTTGGGCTTGGATGAATAATTCTTCTCCATGTTCACTGTGTTCTGTACACTAAGAAAAAGCATGAACTAACAGCAAGACCTTTGTAATTTTGTGTCCTTACAAATACAGCCAAGAAGACCACTTAACTTCCAGCGTCCACTTTTGGGGGAAAGGTTTGCCCAACTCCGTGGCCGACGGGTGAGGACACTGGTCTATGATTTGAGTATAAGCAGATCCTTCCGTGAGGAACCCCCTCCTTACAGAGAGATTGAAGAAGAGGTATGGAAAGTCCAATTTATTTTTTATAACTGAAAGGTGATTCCATTTGCATAAGAAGTTTGATTGGCTTGGTTTACTTGTAAGATGAATTTCTAAATGGTCTTGTTAAATAAAAACACAGGGCAAGAAATAGGGTGAAAATCTGACAGAGATCAGAGGAATTAGGAACAGCCACCAGCCTCACCTTAACAATGCCGCTGCTTCCAAAAGAGTGTGTGATTTCCTATACCTCCACGCCTATATTCCTTTCTGTTCTGTTCTCCCATTGGCTCTCTCAGCCTAGCTACATCACTTTCTTGTCTGTATGTATAGACCTTCAGAATTCTATGGTTGATTTCGGGGTTAAAGCTGTGTGTCTCCACACTTTGACTCTGTTCCTAGTGTGACCTGGAACTCACAGAGATCCAGACAGACCCTGCCTGCTAGGTGATAGGATTAAGGGCATGTGCTAATTTTGCAAGGCTAGCAGCTGACCTTGTTCCTCTGCTCCTCAGATAAATTTCATTGGGAGACATAGATAAAATACCACCACAACTTGGCTCAGCCTACCCCATAGGCTGCAATTGAGTTGCCCAGAGAATTAAAAATATCTGTACTAAATAGAACTGAATACTATGAGGCTCGATGACATACACATGCTTATACAGGTGTTCTGGATTCTCAGAAGTCTGTAACCCAGTGACATGTCTGTGGAGACCCACATAGATTTCCTAGTAAGATCTGAGTTTGCTTTATCCAGCAGGACTGCATAGGGGAATGATTGGACCATGGGTGTGGTTACCAGGTGTTTGAAAGGGTCTGCACTTGGCTGTGTGGTATGCTTTGATCTAGCAAGGGGGAGGTCTTTTACCCTGCCCCTTGGGATTGTTATAAAAAGCCCTTTTGAAGAGATAGAAGGGGCCAGTGGATTTTGATCCAGGTCCTCTCAAAGCTATCCTGTGTTTATATCTGTCTCCTCTCCACCATCTTTCTATCTAAAAGTTTCTTATTCCTCTCTTCTCCTCATAGGAACCCTTTAAAAGGTGGGAGCTGGCCTCCCACAGATGGCGCCTAAACAGGGACTTCAGTGCAGAGGATAGTAAGTGAGAGTAAGAAAACCCTGTGGAAGCAGTTGGACATGTCCACTTATGAATTATGAAAAGGTTAAGGCAGTGATATTTTATTCTTCAGGAGCAAAAATTGTATATAGAAAAATTAGGCTACAGCAAGTATCTCTCTCTAGGTTTCTTTCTCTATCTCTCTCAATTTCTGTCTATTAAATTAGGAAAAAAATAGGGCTTAGGTATAGGAATATTTTATAGGAAGAAACTTAAGGTAATAGTAGAATTTCCCTAGTGCCAGACCTGATGCACAGAAAACATCATCCAGAAACAAGCAGCCACTGTGGACTTAGCAGTCTCAGAAAGAAAAGCTGATATGGGGCAGGGAAATGGTGAGCAGATATTTGAATATTCGCTTGTAGACAGTTTGAAAACTAGGGGAGTTAGGTAGAACTGCAACAAATACAAAGGTTTTTGGAGTTCATAGAAGAACTGTGTCCTTGGTTCTCCAGCTATGGAACCCTGGACACAGACTCCTGGGGGAGAATTGGAGTCGAAATGCAAAAATATTATCAGAAATATTGTAGCCTTAAGTTTTCGGCGGTCCTGCAGCCACTCATAAAGTAATCATTCAGAGGTTTAATATTATTTTCAAACTGTATGACCTATGGTAGGCTTCTTGCTAGCTAGCTCTTATAGTTTAACTCAAATGATAAATATTAATCTATGTTTTGCCACATGGCCATGGTTTTACTGGTCTGCTGGCATGTTGCTCCTTGGGTGACAGGCTGGCATCTCCCCAGACTCCACCTTTCTCTTTCCTGTCTCTCTCCTTGGATTTACTGCCTACCTCTAAGCTGCCTTGCCATAGGCCAATGCAGCTTATTTGTTAACCAATGGGAACAATATGTATTTGCAGTGTACAGAGAGCCATCCCTCAGCACTCCCCCTTTTCTATCTAATCAAAAAAGAAGGTTTTAACTTTAATATATTAAAATTATATATAACAAACAGTTATCAAACAAGAATTATAGTTACAATACCTAGTCTATTTGTATCTGGCAAAATTAAAGAAAATATTCTATCTATCCTATATTTGTGAGTCTAAGGCTTCATATCTAATTTATCTTTTATCATAACTGATAAAATTATAACTATCTAGTCTTCAACTACATCAAAGACCCCAGAAGGACATAATATTACCTAAGTAAACAGGAAGAGCATTGTATGCAACTTCCAAAAATCTAGAATGACAGAGACAGCTGGCTGCCTGGATAGTCACCCAAAGTTCCTCTGCAACGTTGGGGTATCCATCTTCAGCCTACAGGCCTAGAGTCTCTCAGTTGCTTCTTTCTGTGACCTGCAGAATGTCTGGCAGTCTCCTCTGTGAAGCAGGAACCTGAAGGACCATCTTGCCTTGTGTTGGCAAAATTTAGTGGTCATTTTCCCATGGGTCCTGTATGTCCAATTGATACAACATTTGTCACTCAGTCCAGGCAAGAACAGTTCTTTGCCCAACAGGCTATTTTGTGCCAAGAAGAAGATAAACTCCAAATGGAGTGTCTTCAATGCCCATCTTCCTCTTTGAAGTAAATCAGTGCTGCCAGGAGTGGACCTGCCTTAATATCCAGAAAAGTCTAAGCTATTAAAACATTTTAAATGCCATATGCTGTAGGTCTTTGAAGTGTTTGAAGATTACCTACCTAACTGAAATATACCTTTATATACCTAAAAAACTTAACTAACATGACTATAAGTTTAAATATCCTAAATAACTAAATCTATATTTCTTAATTATATATTGCAATTTTAAATGAGCTGCATAAACATAATACCTTAAACAAGAGTAGAAATATACATACAGTATAACAAAATTAACTTTAAATTTGTAATAAACTAAAATCTATAGCAATATAAAACATTTTAAACAAGTTGTTGCTCTTTAAAAGTAGATTCAATAATCTACCCTTTCATCCTATCATATCTATAATATCCCCTTTTCTTCTTTAGAAAGAGATTACATTTATAATCAACCCCTTTTAAATAAAAATAAACATTTATAAACAATATTTTGGGAATTTGGGTGTAGTTTTTCATACTACTTCCCGCTGACTGGGGGCACTGGCAATCTTATAGGGATTTTGAGAAAATTTGAGATAATGTTCAAGTCCTAGGAAGACCAGCTATAACCTTTGTTGTTAGATACCATCTGTTAAAGTTCAGGAGGTCTTGCTTAACCAAATCTGATCCATCTTAACCTGGAATGAATCCATAGCCTCTTGCTTCATGTAGAAACAAAAGCAGAGCCTTCTTTCCAAAGCAACATAAACTTAGATTCAAGTCTTGAAGTCAAGATATCTTTAAAATATATATATATATTAGTTTAACTTCGCAGCCTTTACAATCAAATGTCTTTCTGCAGTTAATAATTTCAAAGACAATATAATCCAGACTCTCTGTGTGATTTCCATCTTTACATGGCTTATTATATTATTTTTACTGTCTCTTTAAAGACTTTATTTTTTAAAACTATTTTCTTATATAACTGTCTATTCTCCCTTTCCTCTCTCTCCAAACCTATGTACATTTTTATACACAATGTAAACCATTTAGAGGTTTATTCCTTCTGAATCTGTCTTTTGTGTATCTATAATCCTTTTCTGATCATTGCAAACTGCAGCATGGCTAAGGTTGAAGCAGCAGGCTAAGGTTGACTCCACCCACTTTAGCTTTTCAACATGGCAGAGGTACCCAGAAGAGCCACGCTTACCCTCCCAACTCTGGGGTCCATGCTGCCACCACGTAGCTTGCAGCTGGCCCATAAACCCTTTTGTCTGTACGAGTAAAGGCTAAATCTACCATGCAGTGCATTGCACAGCTTGGAGATACCTCTTTGTACCCAGTCAGGAATCCACCATGCTGCACTCAAGCCCAAATGCTGCGATATCTTGCATGAGACATGAAGTAAGAAGCTGTTTTGGGCTCTGTTTTAGAATCTCTTATTAAGTTCTCTCAGGCTTTAAGTGGAAACTCGAGCCAACACATTGGGCAGCCAAATGTAGCCAGAGGTTTCTCTGGTCCTGCCTGGCTCTGGGGTCACACAACCACTTATAAAACAATCATCCAGAGGCTTAATATTATTTACAAACTGTATGGCCTATGGTAGGCTTCTTGCTAGCCAGCTTTTATAGTTTAACTCAAACCATAACTATTAATTTATGTATCACCATGTGTTCTGTGGCTTTACTGGTCTGCTGGCATGTTGCTCCTTGGGTGGCAGGCTAGCATCTCCCCAGACTCTGCCTTTCTCTTTCCTGTCTCTCTCCTTGGATTTCTCACCTGCTTCTAAGCTGCCTTGCCATAGGCTAAAGCAGCTTATTTATTAGCCAATGGGAACAGCATATATCCACAGCATACAGATAGACATCCCCCAGCAGAATATGGGCCAGAGAAGATTCCTGTGGAAGCTTTTGGCCTGTAAGCATTAATTCAGGACAGCTTAGATCTAAGTCATGAGTGGCTAGGGAGATTTTTCCCTGAGGAAGACATGGGTGGAACAAAACATTCTGCTTCACTGGAACTGCCACTAGATGAGAATGCTTGTACAACATTGTTCAGTCAGGGTCAGTTCCCTCTTGGCCATGAAGCTGAGTTTAAGGAACAGAAGTCTTGGGATGAGACAAGGGAGGAACTAAAGGGCTTGAAAAACTTAGTCATTTCTCTTTCTCAACAATTGGAAGCTCTTCAAGTCTCTCCTTCCCAGGTCTCTCTGCCTTCTGTAGGGGCAGAATTAGACTCACCTGGGGGGGGCGGCATTTAGCCATGCAGCAAGAGGTTCGAGAAAGCCCTCAGTGCTGCAGACTTGGAAATGGGAGGCACAGACAGACTGGGACAGTAAAAAAGCTAAATGGAGCCAGCAGCCAAGGTCATGCAGTTTCTGTTTGCTGGCTGAGCAGAAAGCTTTCTGAAAGGAGCTCTGTAGCAGTTCAGTTACTGTGGCTACCACCTTCTCCCTGAGGCAAGGTTCTCAGGAAAGATTGTCATAAAATGTTGCTGTAGCTGGGAGTGAAGTTTCAGCAACATTTGAATTGTTGCATTCAGGAGAATTGCAATGAATTTGGGTAAAGAGACAGGTAACATTCTTCTTACTAGCTTCCACCCTAAGACAGAGTATGCTTGATGGAAAGTGGATCTCAAGGATGGGTAAGGTTGACTAGGGAAGAAGAATGACCTAAGGCAGGTACAGTCTTTCTGAGGGGCCTGAGGGACCATTTAATATACTAAGAAGGGGAGCTGTGGAGACCAACAGAGGTTTCCTAGTAAGATCTGAGTTTGCTTTACCCAGCAGGGCTGCATAGGGGAATGATTGGACCATGGGCATGGTTACCAGGTGTTTGGAAGGATCTGCATTTGGTTGTGTTGTATGCTTTGATCTAGCAAGGGGGAGGTCTTTTACCCTGCCCCTTGGCATTGTTATAAAACACCCTTTTGAAGAGGCAGAAGGGACTCTTGGGTTTTGATTCAGGTCCTCCTGAAGCTATCCTGCGTTTCTGTCTCCTCTCCACCATCTTTCTATCTAAAAGTTTATTATTCCTCTCTCCTCCTCATAGGAAA
Organism: Neotoma lepida; assembly: GCA_001675575.1. NCBI lineage: Eukaryota > Metazoa > Chordata > Mammalia > Rodentia > Cricetidae > Neotoma > Neotoma lepida. The sequence goes on along the minus strand of LZPO01097210.1, from coordinate 183,128 downwards.
CCTTTAAAAGGTGGAAGCCTTCCTCCTACACCTGTCTGTGACTAGTGTGCTGCCAAGGCAGCCAGTAGCCCCCATAGCCCAGTATCCACAGAGACCAGACTTCCATTATTTTGGGATTCATTTGAATGTTGTTCATCTTTAGGGGGGTGCTTTTTCAGACTTCAAGGTACTTTTATGTTTATTTTTGATGCATTAATACCTGCAGGAAAGGGAACGAGAACAATGTGTATATGAGTTGGCTCAACGTATTGAGATGCTTCGTAATTTACCATATGAACAGCCGACAGCGCAGCAACAAATGGGCCAAGGACAAGAAAATCGGGTATATCGGCCACGAGATCAGGTACAGGAGTAGTCAGAACCTAAGATGTCGATAAGGGGATGTATAGCATACCTGTATCTTTTTACAATAACTGTTGGTTTTGTGCAGGTGGTGACTGTTATTAATGACCTGGGACCACATCCCACTAATTTGTTTGAAAATGATAACTCTGAGTATCCACGAAATGAGACACATAGGTAAGAGATAGATGGATTGGGGAAAAGGGTGAACACCAATGATTCTTCCCCTGTTCCTGCCTATATAGTGCCTATCTCAGTATCTGTTGATGAAATGGAGGGTCTTCCATACAGAAGGACTAGATAAGACAGCCTAAAAGCTAGAGATTTCACATATAAACCTTGAAATCATTTGAGTGTCATTCCTCAAGTACAGACTCTCAGCACAGGGTGTTTACAGAGAAGTCTTTAGTGACCACAGCTGAGTAACTTCTGAATTTCATGTCCATTCTTCAACTTCTCTGGAATGAAGGCATTGACCATGAAAACCAGGGAAGTAAATGTAAGATGTTTGTTACATTCTGTGGACAGGCAACAGCATATAAAGGCTGAACATGGATGATGTAGAATTAATGCATGCACACATTCTAGCCCAATAATAATGTCTCTCACTTCAAATACCAGAAAGAAAAGGTTCTTTCTAGCAGGTGTTTAAGGTCCAGTAAGTGCTTTTAAATGCTGTCTTACTGAAGCACAGTCTCAAAAAGCTATGTGGTTTTCCATCTGGCTTTACATGTGGTGACTCTGACATGTGAAGTGGGCCACTGTTATGTTTTGTAACGCATCTCATCATGAGAGCCTACCTTAAGACGGATTAAAATGAAGATTCAGGGTCTTTGGTAAGGCTTTGAAATCCATATCATTCTCTGAATTGCCCAAGCTTTGGTTGTGGAAAGAGCCCTGACTTGATGTTAGGAAATGTGCCTTGCAGGTATTATTCAGCCACCAGATCCCTGAGGTAGTCATTTTTAGCCAAGTGGAATGACATATACAAGGCCACAGAGCACAATCATGGTGGAACTATTTATGTAACACAAAAGAAACCAGGTGAGACAAGTGACTTGACTGTAATTTATCTCAGCATCTATGTTCATTTTACCTTGGTAAGTTCTCATACTGAAAACAAACGTGCACCAAACACTCAAGACCAGGAAAATTTCTCATGACCCATCATTCTTTGACCTATGTCACTGCTCCAAATTTCTTCTTTTACAGATTTTGGGATGATCATGCCAATCATACTCCTCCAGTGCTGCATCTCCCATCAAACAACATCAGTGCCACAAGGGCGCAGCAAACACCACCAGTGCCACGTCAACCAGAAGCAGCAACATATCAACCTCTGGCAGCCACAAATCACCCATCAGCAGCAGTGTCACATCACTCATCTACAAGGTCACAACACCCATCAGCAAGGTCACATGTAAGTGATTCCCCAATCATCTGAAAGTCTTGACTCAAACATACCTGGCCTGGGGACCTCAGAAAATTTCATGCAGCTATAGAATAATGCCATGGGCCACATTACAGAGTATCATCATTTAGTAAGGGTCAACAACCCTTGACTTTACAGCCAAAGAAAATAAGCATGATAGAGATATCATATAGATTTTTGCTTTTGGATCAGGAGGGATTCTAGGCCTCTTCTTCATAAGGTGAACACCTCAGGAATATGCTCTGTGTTTGAAATACAGACTAGAAAGCATTATCAGTTTGAAGGAAGTTATACATGTGATGGCAGATAGAACTCACTGCTGAGTAAAATTATTGTCTACTGGGATCCTTGTATAATTGAGCTACACATATGGTTCTTGTTTTTGACATTCGTGGTAGGTATTTGTTAAGTGTTTTTTCATCATTTATCCACAAACATATTGTGTGAAATTACATAAATACATGCATTGTAAATATTGCTTCCAATAGAGCATGCTACATAGTAAGTGCTGTATAAGTGATTTTTTCCTTTTTTCTTTTTTTTTATTAAAAAGATTTTCCACTCCTTTTACATACCAACTTCAGATTCCTCTCTCCTCCTTCCTCCCACCCTGCCAGCCCTACCCCTCAACCCACCCCCCATTCCATTCCATTACATATGGTTCTTAAATACAACCTACCTTTCAGTTTTCCCCAGCATACATTACCTAATCAAATAAGCCACACCTCATTTTTAATGCCAAACTCATTGCTGAGTCCAGATTGTTTTCTGGACTTACAGATCTTATAATCCTGCAATACAGTCTAGGACTTACCTTGGGTATGTCTCATTATATTGAGAAAATCCCTAAAGTTCCCTTTGCTGAATGTGTTTAGCATTGATCTATGAGGTGCCTTTATGTCAGACAGGGCAGACACAATTGGGGACCATCTATTGGGGCTGGGCTTGCAGTATAAAAGCTGGTACAGATGACAATAACACAGAAGAATTAGCTCTTCATGTAAAGACCAGATAGCCCTATGAGGAGCAGAAATATTCAATCTGACAAATTACCAACATGTACAAAAGTGTTTTCATCCTACAAGACAATCTACCATAAACAAAAATAGTAATCAAAAGAATGATTAGACATTCTAAATGTTTAGAAATTCTAAACAGCTTAATGTGTAATATTTTCAAATACATGCTTTGCCAACTGAACCATCAGTGTCACCAGAAATTGAGTCCCTATGAGGGACTGCCTATATAGAGATCAAAATGAAGAAATGATCTGATGGGCCTATTTTCAAAGTAGATTTCAATAGTACCCCTTTTCTTGCCTATTACCGAGACAATGACACCCTTGTATGGGGCCCTAATAGTCAGAGTTGTAACCAAGTTGATCTGATAGTGCAGGCCAATGAGAGTACAGTTTCAGATAGCTTTCTCATTGGAAGAGAGGTAGAGTAGGAGCACCAAGGGCCATACTTTGACTCAGCTCTCTGCTTTCTGGTCATTTCTCCCATGACTGCCCTGGTCTTCAGCTGTCTGTCCAGATTGAAGCCCAACACCTACTCCATTTTTCTCTCATTTACCTCATTTGGTTCCACTTACTGGGTCCTGTATCACTTCAAAATAGAATAAAAAAAGAGTCCTACAACTGACATCTTGGTAACACTGCCTTTGTGCTTGTCCTCCTCCACTCCCTAGTGGGAGCTGACACCTCTTCTTCCACTGTGTGAATGTGGAAATGCAAGTCCAAGGCTAAAGGTGGACTTTGGCTCAGCCTGGCTGCAGAAAAGTGGAGGGCCAGACTCACATGTTGCAACTTAAAAGGAAATTTTGAGGTCTCAGGACTGCTATTAAGCCAAGAGGCAGCTGGAAGAAAGAATGGGGCAGGCCTCATGTCTTTCCCAGTTCTCTCTCTCCTGCTAGCACCATGTAAGCCCCTACTGCAAAGGCATATTTGTCAGTTGCTCCCTAGCATGAAATAAAGTGATCCTCCTATCACTGTAAAATGGGCCAAAGAACTGTAGCAAAATATTTTACTTTACCACCCTCCCCCTCTTTTTTTCAGCTTGCCTCTTCTGACTACAGAAGAGAGAATGGTCCACACTTCATTCCCCCTGGTCAAGAAAATTCTGATTATTTTCGAAGTGAAGAGGATATTGATCCTCATCCATGAGGGGAAAATGAGGCAGAAGACAGACCACCATGGTCTGTGTGGGAAAGGGACGTATAAAATGGGCAGAGTCCCTTTATGGGAGAGGGTGGGTGGGTTATTTTTTTTTGTACTCACAAATTGAGTTTGTAGTTATTTTTAAAGCACAGTCAGTTTATTGGAAATGAAGTTGCAGGAGCAAACTGTCACATCCAACTTTGAGTGTGATAATAAGTATTCACTGGCCCCTGCTTGCCCCACACTATTTCATGTGGCAAGCTGACTTCAATGGACAAAATTTCAGGGGACTTTTTTTGACAAAATAAAAATGCCACACCAGTTTGCAATATGGAAAAAGCCATTCCACCATGTCCTTTCCCCAAATTCTGGGGCTTTAATCTTGATTTATTCCCACCCCTCTTCTGTAGCACTATAACCCTGTTACATTGGGTAACATATGTTGAATAGGTATCCAACTGTGAGAAATTAATATCTGCTCAAAATAAGGTATATATTTGCCTAATAAACACTGTGCTTTACTATAAGTCTTGTGTCTGTGTGGTTGACTTTACAATCCTAGAATATTACTGACTTGGTGGTCGCATGCTTATGTCCTGATGAAGAACCCATGTTCTAAAGCTAAACATCTCATGCAGTGCATGTTCCTAGCATATCAGCCTATTTGCCAAACTTGCAGAGGTCAGTGGCTGCTACCCTCCTGAATGAATATAGATCCCCCTCTCCTGTCTGCAGCCTGTCTTGTGTCTGTGTGTTGTCTCCATCTTACTTTTTAAGACAGGGTCTACCACTGAACCTAGAGCCCACAATTAGACTAGACTGGCTGTCCAGAGTGCTCTAGGGATCATCTCCTCAGCACTTCAGCCAAAAAGGTGATCTTGCTCATTGGTCTAGCACCAAGGAGAGCATATCCTCTACTGTCTACACAGTGGTGGAAGTGGGAGGGGTCAGGGGCATGGATAGTCCTGCCAGAAATCATCCCATGTCTTTTGGAAGGCAATGAACTATAATCACAAAAAAGCAAAGGAAACGACCAAGAGTGCTGTGACATATCTCAGGCCAAATGATTTATACCAGGGTGTTATAAAAGGAATGTTTGTGTGCTCCTTAAATTCATCAGAAGCCATAACCTCCAATGTGATGGATTTGAAGATGAGGTCTTTCAGAGGTGATTATGGTCCTGAGGACAACAGGAGGATGGTAGTGGCATGTGGGCTTTTGATAGCTACTCAACCACCGTGGTACCAGTGTGACTTTGGAGTTTACTCAGTAGCTTTCTGGACAGCATTCATAGTTCTCACAATCATAAGTAAAGCTCTGCATTTGGAAAGTCATTTTAGTTCTTTGGTCTTCAGCTGCAGAATAGGATGTTGGAGAACAGAGCACTTTCCTCACAGAGCATAGGACTGCTGAATGAAGCAGTAAGATTGAGCAAATCTTAGGAGGAGGCACAGGAAGCCCAGGAGCTTGGAGGCCACTTGTGCAGATGATTGCTTGACATCACTGTTTATGATGTAGCTGTTCTTGATGGCAACTTCCTTGAGCAGCCCTGGAATGGCTGAGCACAGTTGCTGTCACATTGCTAGGTAGCTGAGTAATGCTGACATGGCAGAGTTTCCTGGTTTGGCTATTTCCCTCACTCCATATGCTCAGTCCATACCAGTTGAGGGGAAGTAGAAGCACAGAGAAGTCTTCTAGAGTTTGTGAGCACAGGGTTCCACAGCTGGAGCTGGTCTGACATGGTGATCCAGGAGCCCCACTGCCCCACCCACACTCACACACCACAGGAAAGGCTGCAAAAGCCTCCAGATTGGAGTGACTGAAAAGGAAGCCCTGTAGTGACTGAAAAGGAAGCCCCAGACCCCAGCCTTCCTGCACAACACAGTAGCCCCAAGATTCAAAGCAGGTATCTGTGATCCCCTCTCATGGGCTTCTCTGCTCCTAGCAATAATATCAATAAGGTAGTCCCAAGATGAAGCACCTTACTATAACCCTGTGAGACCTGGGATGCTAGAGTCAGTTTGAGTTTGTTTATCTTCTCAGCATGAGACCAAGTTCAATTCACCTATCTGACAAAGCTCAGGAGTTGCATTTCTGTGTGGCTTGTGCAGGTGAAAGGATAAAATACACCAGAGCTTCTAGACAGTCACTGTAACCCCACACCTACTTATTCCCATGTAGACGGCACAACATTCCATTCACAGGCTTATAGCTTCATATTCCAACATTTATAAACATTCCTATTCCAAAATGCATTTTATAATAAAGAAGGAAGAGTGTTATTCAAACCATCAGCCTCAGTCCATATCCTTCCTCAACTCTTCACACCACACAACACAGCACAATCTAATACCCAGGGCTATGTATCGAGCAATTTTTTGAAGTGTATCTTGACAATGAAGGGGAAAGTAGCCTTGGAACATTCTAGCATGTGAGTACTATTCACCCTGACTGAGCTGTGCACATGTTCCACAGTAATCACTGTCCCACCTGCTGTGATCTCAAGCCATCTGAAGACTTGCACCTGAGCCCCTGGTGCACTACAAGGGAACCCTTTACTCCTCTACCTGCTGGGATTTTAGTACTACTTGATGAATGCCTGTGCTGAGTGTTTGTGCACCCTACTGATAACCCTCACCTCAGGCTCTCTGGCACATGGCTTCTGGGTAACTGAAGCAAGACACTGCTAGCCTGATGGAGGATTCATTGGTGTGGTAAGATGCCACACCTTGCCCTAGCTGAGCTAAGACAACTTCTGCTACCCCAATTACACATCACTACTAAGTGGCCCCAAGTCTTTAAACCTCAAACTGCACTCACCAATGATAACAGATGACTGCTGGGAGAGGGAGAGTTGATTTTCTTGGGATCTGGCCTCTCATAGGCTGTCCATGTTCCAGTGAATGGCCCTATACCCATGCCACACTGGCTGCACTAAAGAGACTTAGTGGGTTTTAAAATGGGTACATGAAATTGGTGGAGAGTGGTGATAGGGAAGGTGATGTGAGGAATTAGAGTGGAGGAAATAGGGAAGAGTGATTAAAATATATTTTATTCATTTTCAAACATCAAATTAAAAAATAACTCTCAGGTTCAGAGCTAGTGTCAGGTTAAATATGCCACAGGCAATGTTGAATGATTGGACTTTTCAGCATTAATGGGTAAGCAAGGCACGGCTGCATGATCATCTCATCTTATTCAGTGCAATCCAAGTTTTCCTTATTGGTCCTATCATTTCCTTTCCTCTGTAGTTGTTTCTTTCCTCCCATCATACACTTTGCCCTCAGCTTCAATGAACCATTAGGTTTGATACAAAAATTCTGCACCTTTTCGCCTTCATGCATTGCCAATATTCTAAACACCATGAAGTTCCTTCCCTCCTATTTGTGCATCTCCAAGCCTTGCCCACAATGCAGAACTCAGATGAGAAGAGCCCCCTGGCTCTCTTGAAGTATCCTTGACTCTCTTCAGCACCTAATGTATGTGCATCATTGCCTCTACTAAACTGCCTCACAATGGGTAGAAGTTGGATCAGAACTTAGATGTGCCCTTAACTCCTATAACTCAGGACCTTGCAGAACTTAACTGGCTTTCCACAAATATTCAAGGTGAATGTCTTCATGAATTCTGTGCCTAGTTGACACCAGGAAAATGTTTCACAAAGAAAATCAGTTGCTTGAGACAAGAGCAAGTGGGAAATCAAGACTGGCTGGAACCACTGCACAGAAGCTGAGAGGATCTGGCAAGGATCTTTGCTCAGTCTATCTGACTCAAGTGTACTTAGCCAGTAAATGGGCAGCCCTTCAGGCTTCCTCCTCCATCAGAGTTCTGGCCCCCGTGATAGCTACAGTCTGATGAAACCAGGGAGGTAATTGGAAGATGAGACAACTCAACATACTACTGCCAAGAATTTGGTGGCTCCAATTAGCTTCTGGAAATTCCTTCATGGCACACACAAGTCCTGACTCTGCAGAGACATGGGGGTGGTGAATGGGTAAGAGATTGACAATGACAGTTAAATGCCAAGATGCTTGAAACTTCTGGAGCCATGGATGTTTCCTGCCCAGATGGAGGCCATGACCCCAAAAGTCAAAGGGTAATTAACCACATAGTCACCTTGTTGATGAAACAAAACCTACAACCCCACAGAACCAAAACATGTCAAATGCAGAGAGGCAAAGGTCAGCAGACGGGACAGACAAATTGCAGTATTTAGAAGAGCGAATTCAAGTGTTTGTGTAATCCAAGTTCCAGCCTGTGGGGCAGGTAGGTGGGAGAGGAGCTGGAAATTCATATGACTGGGAGTGGGGCATGACTTCAGCAAGGAAATAGGCTCTAGGTTTTAGGTGAGAGCCAGTATCATGGGATGATTTAAACCTGAGCCTTTGGGCATGTGGTCTGCTAGGCAAGTATGCATGGGGTACTTGTTCACATGGGGTACTTGTTCACAGTAAATTCCCCGAGACAGGTGATGTGGTTTCCTGGCTTAGTGAAGCTCTTCTATTCTACCTTCCTCACCTGCCAATGGTCAGTGTCCACCAATGTCCATCTGAGATTTAGGATAGAGAACCAAGACAATCCCTTTGTTGACTCATGAGATTGCAGGGATGAGGATAACACAGTTGCTTGACAGCAGGGGCTTCATCTGTACTCCAGAGCTCTCCAGGATCCTGGAAACAAGGAATAAATGAACAAATTAGTCATCTCTAAATCAGCCTGTGGCCTCTTCCTGAGCACTTATGAAAGCACAGAGAAGGCACTGAGGCTGTGCAAGGATGAGCATGTTGGAAGACTAGCCCTTTCTAAGTGGTTGCACTTCCCCTCTATTTTCTTGGTCTAGTTGGGTCTTCGTTCTTGGTTCCCTCATCTAATCACTGTACTTTTCTTCTCACAGGAACAACCCTTCTCAGACTCTCAGTCATCAATACTCAGACATCTGTCTGACTCTTCCCTTTTCTCCTATCTATCACCTAGGACAACAGTTCTCAACCTATGGGTCATGACCCCTCTGGAGGGCAAATCACCCTTTCACAGGGGTCACCTAAGATCATTGGGAAACACAGATATTTACATTGTGATTCATAACAGTAGCAAAATTACAGTTATGAAATAGCAATGAAAATAACTTGATGGTTAGGGATCACTACAACATGAGGAACTGTATTAAAGGGTCATGGCATTAGGCAGGTTAAAAACCACTGATCAAGAACGTGCTTGTTTGTCTCCTCTCCTGAGATGAATGAAGGAACAGGTAAAGAGTAAATGAATGAGGAGACAAAGGCAAGAATGAGTAGAGTTTACATTTGTCTCATCTACCTATGTTCATCTTAGGCCCAGCAATAAGACAATAAGGAAGATTTCCTAGCTAATGGTTCCCCCTTTGACAAGAACACTTTTGGAAGACTCTGCACATTTGATTATAGGAGTGCCTGAGGTCTTTGCCAGCTCATGATGCTACGTCCCAGTCTCAGGGAAAAGGTCTGATGGCCTTTTAAGGCCAGCATAAAAATTAGGTTTCTTCTTCACACCAGCTTCTCACAGCATGGGGCACCCCCAAAAAACTTAGTGTGTGTTTTCTGTGGTTACTTTAGTGTTGGAGTCCTACCCCAAACCCACACATGGACCAGGAGCCCAAGACAGGTGTAAATGAAGAAGGCTCTTCTTATTTCTTGAAGCTCATAGTTTCTTTTGCTCTTGTCTACACCACCACACCACACCACAACACAAAACAGCACAGCACACCATACCACACCACACAACAGCCATTGTGTAGTATCAGCAATGGCTCCAGCTTAGTAGGCATCTCCATGCACCTTGAAGTTCTAGCGATGGTTATAGCCAGCAGCAGGGCCAGAGATGCTCTGGACACAAGAGCCCCAAGCCAGACTCATTTCTTGTCATCTTTTGCCCCCTAGTGCACAGTTGAGGTATTGCAGCTCTTCAGTGGCCTCTCTCGTGACCTCTTCTGTTAACATTTCCTGTGTGTTCTATTGTCAACCTTTTCAGACATTCTGTTCTCTTACCATAGTCCTTTGCCCTCCTTGTCTATGCTCCAGTTGATCAGAAAGAAAGTAGCCAACGTTGAACGAACCCATCCCTCTACTCTCAGAGTCTCCATGTGACAAGAGAGAATCACAAAATTTGATGAACAAATCGCATACCCTATAGGCTCACAGCCTCCAGTAGTCTCACCTAGACACTCTTCCCTGCTCAGGATGTTCATGTTTTATATCATGCAGGTTTGCTTTCTTCTCCAGCTCCCCATGCCTTCCTTTCCTTATGTTCAATTTAGAAGTCAGAAGGATGGAACAGAGATTGCTTCAGAATCTCTTCAGTAGAGCTTCTTTTGCCCTTCCTCTGTACCCAACCTTTCCTCATGCTAAAACAGAAGTTTCCTTCCTAACAGTGATACTGTTATCTATGTTTTGGATCGGATCTCATCCCATTCTATTTATAACTCCCCCTGCAGCATCATGAAATCTCTCTTTCTACTTCACCAATCCCATCAGCATGCAAGCATGGTGTTAATATCCCTCACCTTAAAACGTATTATTCCTTGAATTCTGTGCGTTCTCCTCTAGCAAGCACCACAGTTTTCTGCTCCATTTCTAAGCCCTTGTCTTCATCCACTTCTCTCTCCCTGCCCAGAATACTCAACATACATGTGCAGTCTTGGTACTTACCATTCCATGGAGCCAGCTCTTTTCAAAGAGATTGAAAATTAGCAGGTTGTCAAATCTCCCTCTCACTCCCATGTTCTATGGCTCTTGGCAATGGTGATTCATTTGCAACCATTCCCTCCTCTGGGTTCTTCATTAAGAGGAACTGTAGTGGATGGCTATTTTGGCTTTAGCCAGGTAGCTAGCACCTCCTTTTTTAAGGCGTGGCCAAAATGAGCCCCTTGAAAAATCGGGGAGTCTATGTGAGCTCTCTCTCGTTTTCTCGTCTCGCACTCATCGCTTTGTGATCGCGGTGACCTTAGAAGGCAGAAAATTCTCCGCTGGATTGCTTTCTTGTCCGTCCCTGTTCCCTCCCCTCTATTTGTAAGTTGTTTATAAAATAAAGCT
>LZPO01097210.1:159606-169939 GCA_001675575.1 Neotoma lepida | reverse complement strand
TCCGCTGGATTGCTTTCTTGTCCGTCCCTGTTCCCTCCCCTCTATTTGTAAGTTGTTTATAAAATAAAGCTATTTGATAAAATATATAAATAATTCAGCTAGCCTTATAATTGCAGTAATAAGGAACAGTCAGCAAGGAAGAGTAACAAGGAGATGCTTGTGAGACACTCCTCACTTGTTTCCCACAAACATCTCCTTGTTGCTCTTCCTTGCTGACTGTTTCTTTCAATATTGAAGGGCATAGGACTGGGAACTTAGATTTATCTATATCCTTTTACACCCTATATGAGCTCATACAGACACACACACACACACACACACACACACTCACACACCTTTACTTAATAAAGAGTAATACTTGTAGCTATTTACATTTTACCCTAAAATATAAATATATGAGTGGCCTTTCAGTTCTAATCCACGTGGAAGGAAACTTCAACACCTGCCATTATCCTGCATCTTTCAGTGGATAGAACTGCCATCTTTCTAGGTACATTAGCTAGAAATGTGGTGTCATGAGTTTAATAGTATGTTCACACTATGCCTGTGTAAAATACTAAGCCCTAGTATGTGGAAATTTGGCCTTGTTTGAAAATCAGGCCACTGTATCTCTATAGCATTCCTTTATCCACAGTGTAATGCCTGAAGACCTACAGCATATTCATGAAATCTTGGACAGTAGTTGCTATGGAGTCAATATGGTTTTGCTGTCCCCAAAGCTTCCTTTTGTTGAAATTTAATTCCCATTGTGAAATATAAAGGATGGAAGCCTAATCTGAATATGGTGTTTAGGTGAAGGGACTTTGTGAGTTGATTAGAATTAGATAAACTCATCAAGGTTCAAACTATTCATGAATATTATGGTTTTATAAGGAAAAGACACAGTGTGAATATGGTCAAATGTGACCACTCCCCACCTCTTACCAATTCATCCCCTTTACAGCCTTGAGACTCTGCCAGCAAGGTTAGCATTCATTTCCTCACCTTCGCATCAAAATGTGGCTAGAATCAGACGTTTTCTTTGTAACTTACACACTTGGTGGTATTTTGTTATCATCAACAGAAAATGCAGCAAGTTCAGTTCCTATCACCCATGTTGAGTGGCTCATAGCTGCCTGTAACTCCTAGCCCCAGAGAATCTGACACTCTTTTCCAGGCTATACTCTCACATCTGTATGCACACACACGCACACACACACACACACACACACACACACACACACACACACACAAATGAATGAAATAAATCTTATAAAGCAAAGAAAACATGTGTGTGTGTGTGTGTGTGTGACATGTTATCCCATGTTCCTGAAATGTTGCTATGCAGTACCAGCATTGATCTGTCCTTCTATGTTTTATTCCCCAGTGCATCTTTGTGTCACCATTCCTGTTTCTTTGGCAGGTAGCATGGATAATGTAAATATGATAGACAAAAGGGATCATTCCCATCTTGCATAGAAAATCACGAAATTTTTCTCACAATATTCAGAATAGACACAAATCAAGACTTATGAATTAGGTGTTGGAAAGATGGGAAAGATGGAGGAGCAAAGTGGTTTTTTTGTTTTTAATTAATTTTTAAAAAATTTTCTTTTGTGGAAGATGCAACAGGGGTGAAGAGCAGATGTGGAAGGACTGGGAGGTGATCAGGATTGGGGTGCATGACATGAAATTCTCAAAGAATCAATAAAAATTATGTTAAAAGAGGCAAACTATGAATTGTGGGAAGAAGCATAAAGTGGAGTATCTCTTACACCCTCAGAACAATCAACCTGATGGAAACCATGATTTAAGGCTAGTCTCTAAAACTGCAACACAACACATTCCTCTCGCACAAAGCCACTATCACAGAGTAAATTGTGAACTTCCTATTTATATATCAAAACTGTAATTTCCAATGCTACTGTATTTAGAGCATGACCTTTGAGGGGATAATAAAAGTTAAATGATGTCAGAAGAAGGGGGCCCTAATGCAGTAAGCAGGATGTGCACAGAAGAAAGCCATGTTAATACAGAAATGTGGTGCAGGGCTACAAATCCTAATCAGGAATGACACTTGTACACACCATGACCATGGAATTCCAGTTTTCAGCAGTTCAAGAAAGCACATTACTATTGTTTAAGTCACTCAGTCTATGGTATTTTATTACAATGATTCAAACTAATAAATACAGATACTCATTTGGTGGCACTTGCTTAGGTAAGCTCGAGAAAAATAACATACCTAGGATCCCTGGCTACTTTCTTTTCCTCAATTCTCAACAGCCAACCAAAGGGCACATCCTTTTGGCTCTGCCTCCAAATTTCATCTACAATCCTTCTGTACTGTATCTCCAAAGGACCATCATTATCCTTCACATGTGTTACTGTTATTTTTGCAACACTTCTTTGAGACAGTGTGTCACTGTATGGCCGGGAATTCACTATGTAGACTAGGCTGGCCTGGAACTCTCAGAGATCCACATACCTCTGCCTCCTCTGGAGTGCTGGGATTAAAGGCCTGTGCTACCATGCCCAGCAACTTTTGTCACTTTTGAAACTGGTCTTTTTACTTTCTTTAATAAGCCTTATAGTCTCACTGTCTATATAGCACCCAAAGTGATCTCCCTGAAGCCTCTCTTGCCTGAAACTCTCCATAGCATTGCATCATATTAACTCGATATTGATAATATATAAGAAAGGTGTTATTTTTAAAAATGGTTTAAATACATCTACCTTATTGAAATTTTTCTTAATTTTTATCATATAATATATAATATTTATCATGTAATATATCATATAAGAAAGCAATCATAAAATTTTCAAAAAACTGTTCAAGTTTTAATGTGCATCATTTCCAGTATTGTGCCTCTTGTTTCTTGTTCAAATTTTACTACATTATTTTAAGTATAGTTCCTTCCCTGATCAAAAAATATCCTAAGAACATAACAGCATATCAGTTTGCACATATATTTTGGTTTTGAATAAGAAAATGAATAAATGCACTTAAGCATTTGTAACTATTTAGCTTATCACCACACTCTGAACTAAAAGCATTATAAAGTGAGAAAAGAGATTGATCTTTCCTCTCTCTAGATTCCAGAGAACAAACTAGACAGATGATCATTACATGTTTCTTTAAAAAAACAAACAAAAATAAAACCAGAAAGACATAAAACTCTAATGGAAGCATGTAGTAGTGGCTTTAAAGTGAAGGTAAACATGATGGAAAGGCCATTTCTAGCTAGCTTTGACAGGGTTATCCTGGATTTGGACTCAATATCAATATTACGAGGTAAAGAAGTGAGGTGGACATTAGAGGGAGAAATAATTTCAGTGAAGGTCCGGGAGCTTTGAAAGCATTGTGAAGCTGTTATGCTCTTTTGAGTTGGTGTGCCTTTGAATTGTCTGTTTTCTCATACTGTAAAGGCAGTTAGCAAATATCTTTCAGATCCTTGAATGGAAAGATAAGACTTACTATTTTTAATACAAATGTAAAATCTCACCATGGGAAAACAAAGCAATCCATTTATCTACAATAAAATAACTAATGAAAATGTACCAAAAAAGGAAACAAAGAAAGTCAAAGAAGAGTGTAACATATTTGCTACATCCTGTGCAAAAAATTTATGAAAAAATAATAAAGAAAAACTAGATTCTTTAACTTAAGAATTTTATCCAAAGGATCCATATTCCAGTTTTAAGAGAGAAATGTACATTTCCTGTGCTTGGAAAATTTGAAGTCTCCATACAAAGGAATAGTTTTTAACCTTTTCAAAAATCTTTCAAATACGGGAGATATGCTCAAGGTACAGTGCATACTTATATGAAAATATTCTTGTATAGCCCAATAGTATTCATGTACAATGAATACAGACTATTAAACAAAATTTGTAAGTTAAAAACAAAATTCTTAAAATAACTAGAATCATTCAATGAAATATTTTAATATAATATAATATAATATAATATAATAATATAATATATAATATAATAATATAATAAAAATATTAAATTATGTATATACATGATCTTGTAGTAGGAATGAGGAACTTTGTCATTATTTGCAGATTCTGTGATCATATTTTCAATAACCAAAGATGAATAATAAATATTTTAACAATGTATATGGCTGTAGATTATTTTTTACAAAAAATTAGCACATTTTTCACAAACCAGAGATAGCTAATGATGGGAATGTCTTTCTAAAAATGTGTTGCTCTGATTGGTTGATAAATAAAGCTGTTTGGCCAATGGTGAGGCAGAATAAGGTTAGTTGGGACATTCGAACTAGGGGAAGAGAAGCAAAGAGCAGAGCTGGGCAGACGCCATTCTGCTGCCCAGAAAGCAACATGTAACGGCGCACAGGTAAAGCCACGTGGAACACGTGGCGACATAGATTTATAAAATGGGTTAATTTAAGATATAAGAGCTAGCTAGCGAGAAGCCTGCCAGGGCTATAGTTTAAAAATGATATAAGCCTCTGTGTGTTTATTTGGGTCTAAGCGCCATGGGAGCTGGGCGGGATCAGAGACCGAGACCAGACAAACTTTCGTCTACAAGCTAAAATGGTAAGAAATCTCATTCACAATTGTAACAAACATAAATATATGTATATATATATCAATTATACAGAAAATATTTTAAAACTAGAAAATTTATTGAAGGACTTTAAATAAGACTTGGGAAAATACAAAGGTACATTAAGAACTTGGTAGGAGAGGAATATGTATGTGTGCATGTGTGTGTGTATATGTATGTATGTATATATTGGAGAGATGTTAAGACAACGTCTTGCTTTATAGTGGTAGTCAGGCAGAAATTTGTTATGTAGATCAGGCTGACCTTGAACTTCGGTGATCCTTTTGTCACTGTAGAAATCACTGGGAGCAAGAGGTAAGAGTGCTTGTGGCTCTCCAGGTCATAACAGCTCTGTTAAAACCGCATGACTTCAGCAGGCTGCTGCCAGTGTAGGAAGAAATTGATGAATCCATCATGCTAGATGTTGAAATCTGGAAAGATCAAAGTTCCCAAAGTCTCACATCTTCTAAAGATCAAAATCCCAAACTTCATAGTTCAGGAAGATTAAGAATCCTGGATGTTAAAGTCCTGAAAGCTGAAACCTGAAAACTGCAATCCTCACAGGTTTTAGATAACAACTATATTAGAAGTGTTGACAGCTAAATTTCAGAGAGATAATTACTGTGTCTTCCATTTTATACAGAATAGTTGACTGATTATTCAATAAGGGACTACTTCTGTCCCTCCATAGAAAGTATTATACTTGCCTTCAAAAAACAAAACAAAACAAAAACAAAAACCTTTCCTATAAGAGTGAAATGAACCCAATAAGCTGAATGACCATCCAATGTTTCAAAGTCCATGAAATGGTGAGCACTTCCCAGAACTGGATCCAATTATTCTTTTTGGTGTATTGTTGATTGATAATAATAGTGGTGGACTTTTCTTTAGGTCCTACAACCTCCTCTTCCATGGGTTCTTGGCCAGATTAAGAATTCCAGGCACAAGTTTTGTTTTTTATTTTTTGTTTTTCTGTAGAGTGGATCTTAGATCTAATTAGAATGCTGTTGGTTAACACACAATAGTCAGAATCCCAACATGGATGGAGGAGAGACTAAGGAGGTCCACCCCTATCTGAGAAACAATCTGCAGTTGATGACTGGAGGGGGTTTTCTTCAGGTGTGTGATCCACGGTAGTTTCCCATACTCCAATAGATGGCTCTAAATCCATGCACATACCAACACAACTAACTGGACACAGTGGGTATAGGATGAAAAAAGAGGACAGGAAGTTAGCAAGAGGAAGAAAAGTTAAGTAGTTCTTCATGTCAAAAATTACCTCATGGTAGCCTTGCCTAAGTGAGGAAGAGGGAAAGGGTTCTTTGACCACTTCTCAAAAAGCTTCCCATCTTCTGATGTCCTCGAGAGGACCACAGGACATTGTAATACTTCTGTCACACGAGCCTTGTCTTTATGACTAGTGTTTGGTGTCATACAAGGTTGCCTGGGTATCACATTAGAACACTTTTGAATCTCAGACATGTCACTAACACGTTCCTTAGGGCCGTTGGAATTGTAGTTCACTTTTCTAGAATATTCTCCAAATAATATGCACAATCATTCTTCTTACCTCCTTTAAATGAAGCTCAACTGTTACTTCCCAGTGAGCCCTTAGAGCAGTGAGTTCATAGCTGCCATCTCTACTGCTTCTCACACCACCTTTCTGCTTGGCTTTCCCCCATAGGCTTGCCACCATTACACGCATTACCACAGGTCAGTGATCCTAAGAAATATATATTCTACATTGACTTCACACTTTCCCACTCTCATTGTGTGTGTGTGTCAGGCTCTAAAGTGGGGGTGAGTTTCGTGTGACAATGTTGTGCTTGCAGGGTGAGGGTCACCATTAGAGAAGAGACCCCTAAACATATACAGGATGTAGAGAGGTGTGAGTTCAAAAGTGATTTAGTAGAGGTGAAATGTGAGCAAATACACTTTAACCACTTTTTTCTGCCTGTAGTTTACTTTTAAGGAATGAAATAGACAGAACTGTGATGATAAAAATCAATGGCTGTTGTATTCTAAGTAGAAAAGCAAGCATTGCATCACAGCTCAACTGGCAGCTCAGCTTAATTGATAGGTCATGAAATTATTGTCACCTTAGATTTTATGGGCTCTGATCTATACTGTGCTTATTTACTAATGTGTCATCTGTCTTTTTTGTTGTGACAGCCCTGAAGGCAAAGTCTTCAGTGTTCTTGGCTTATTGCTCTGTTCTCAGCATCATGAGCATACCTGTCCTTAGTGGAGGCTCAAGAGACACATCTGTGAGATACTTTGAACTGACTAATTCTAGACAGGCTCAAGGGCTTCAGGGAGGCTACTGTGATTTGACTTTGTTATAGGACCTCTCAAGTCTATCAGCAGCCTCTTCACTCTTAAAGTTGCCATTTTTGACCATCAGAAGTTCATTAGGTTTTCTTTGTATTTTGTTTGTTTGATATCCAAGGCAGTCTTAAAGTATTTGTTATACTCCTGCCTCAACCTCTAATATGCTGATATCACAGGAATTTAACAATGGGCAGAAATTCTGATGGCTCAGATAGGAAAAGAATATATTTGCAAGAGACAAAGACAGAGAGAGAGAGAGAGAGAGAGAGAGAGAGAGAGAGAGAGAGAGAGAGAGGCAAGGAGATGAGCAGGGGGTCACTGAAACAGATAAAAAAGTCTTGTAGGGAAAAACTTTGGGCTAGAGCAATAGTTGTGGAAATTTGGTTCTCCCAGAATCCCACATGGAAGTCACTGGACACACTGGGTGCTGCATGCAGAGTTCTAGTTCCCCTAGAATTCCTGGTCCTATACAACATACAGATGAAGACATGAGAATAGTATGGCTAAAAGGAACCCAGTTGGCTTCTGTGCATTATAGTGTCTGGCAAGTGCTAGTTAGTGGCTCTTTTACCCTCAAACAAAGCAGTTGGGGCAAAAGGATAATGATCATCCAGTGAAAGGCAGGCAATCCAGTACCACTGAAGAAACTTCTTCCTTCTTTTGGAAGGGCCAGCCTCCAGCCTTGGGTCATCCACAGATGTCCCTAAACTCTCAGGACCCTGGCCCCTAGAATGAAGGCTTCCCAAGGAATACTATAGGTTATGTGTATAGAAGAAATTGTTGGAAGGCTGTGCAGTAGGGGTTGAGCAAGGCAGAAGCTGACCTAACAACATGAGCCCTACAATCTCTACATCCTTGCTTCTTGAGCCTGTTTATCCTACTAGTGTTTGTCAAGAGAAGCTCAGAGCTTGTTGATATTAAAGCCAGACAGTGGATGAAAGTAGAAACCCCCACCCTTGCAATGACATGAAGACTTCCAGGCCTAGTTGGAGGCTGAGATATCCAGAAGAATTAAAGATGCCATTGTATCTTCCAACCAGAATGAAAGAAGGCAGACATTTTGATTTACACATAGTAGGTACTCAATTAGAAATGTGTGGGTTCCTACTTCTTGTCTGTTGGAAATAGTGCTGCAGTAAAAATGGAAGAACAGGTAGATCCTTTAAGTGTACACCTAGTATCATTATATGCTATAGAGGATATGAAAATTCTATTTTCAATTTTTGGAGCAACTTCTACACTGATTCAATAACGACTGTTGGAACAATGGGAATAATTTATATTCTCATCAGCAGGGTTCAAGGGGTCCATTTTCTCCATGGCCATGCCAAAACTTGTTATCAGGACTATGATGTATACACACAACTAAATATTAATTTGTCATAAAAACAAGGAAATCCTTCCATTTGCAACATAAGGCATGAGCCCAAGGGAAGTCATGCTAAGTGAAAAAAAAAAAGCCAGACACAGAAGCAAAAATATCACATGCTTTCACTCGTATGTGGAAACTAAAGAAATCAAACTCACAGAACCCCCTGGAGTGTAAAATGGTGGGTACTAGGGGTTAAGGTGGCAGAGGTGAAGAGAATAGGAAGATGCTGGTCAAAGGGCATAAGGCTTCCCCCACAACATAATATTTTTATTGCTTATTTTGGGAATTTCACATCATGCACCCTGATCACAATCACTTCCCAGTCCTCCCAGGTCTGCACCCACCCTTGTGATATCCTCCCCCCAAAGAAAAAGAAAAAGAAGAAAAAACTAAGTCCAATTTGTGTTGCCTATATACTCACCGGAGCATGGTCAAACTCCCAGTGGCCAGCCCCTTAAAGAAACCTCAGTCCTTCCCCACCCACACCACGTATCTTAGTAACCACAGGCAATAACATGAATTGTACCCTCACCATATACTGGAAAAATGCTAATATTGAACTTTAAGAGTTCTCACCATAAACAAACAATAAATTTATTCATTAGCTTCATTTAGCTGCCCCCTAGAGTATAATATATGCTATATTATTCAACTATTAGAAGAAGAGGAGGAGAAGGAGGAGAAGGAAGAGGAGGAGGAGGAGAAGGAAGAGGAGGAGGAGAAGAAGGAGGAGGAGAAAAGGCTCAGGGGCAAGGCTGAAGAAAAGTTGAGAGGCTGCATGCAGCTCAGTAGCTCTTGCAGTGGTAATACTTAGTGGTGGTGTGATGGGCAGGACAAGGGAACTTGAGGGAGCAGTGAGGCTTTGGGGTAAGGTGACAGTCAGGGATGCTGCATCCCTCAGGTTCACAATGAAGCCAAGGCATGGGGTAAGTAGTTGTCAAACAGAGAAGGTTTCAAGGAGCTGCCATTAGCCTTGGTTAAAAGTGCACAACCGTGGTGATTTTGTGTTGACACAGGTAATTCTAGACCCTGCGTTTCTACTTCTCAATTTATTTCCCTCCTCACTAGCACAACTGCTTACTTCTATAAGCAGCACCCTTAAATAATCTTCCTATTATGTATCCAGCTCTTGAACAGCCAGCCCATTCTTCCAAGTATACAGAGATCCTTTGTCTGGGTCACTAAATCTTGACTCTCACCAAATCCTGGCTCTGTCCTTTACCTCCATCCTTATGAAGCCAGAGTCCATAGTTATGTGAATTTCTTTCTTGAATCCACACACCTTTTTGGCAGTCCTCTGTCATTTCCTTGTACTCACCTGGCAAATCCCCAACTCTAAGTCTGCACCTGTGCAATTGAGTGTGGCTGCAGAAATTGGCAACACTTGCTAAACAAATACTTCCACTTTAAAATAAGGGCCATTAATCCTCAAGTGGGTCCTTGATGCAGTCCGGCAATCATGCCATAGTTCCAGAGAACATGCACCCTTCTGTCTCCCAAGAAACTATTTCAAGTTTTCTCCCTTCAAATCATCCCTCCCTGCTGAATATCCACCTGGGCTGGCACTCCTTTCAAGTCCAAAATATCCTTAAACTCAGTCTTTTGTATTAATCTCCCAAGGGAAGGCTGGGATTACAGATGCTCTCCAGCAAAATCTTCATGCTACTGTTTGTCAATTTCCTACATTTTCTGATGGTTCATCTCTTGCCAGCCCATCCTTCCCTTCTGCCTCTTGCATTTGCTCCTCATCCTCTATTCTGCCTTGAAATACAGGATTGTTCAGGACTTAGTTCTGAAGGTGCTTTCTTTCTCCATATATAGAATCTTGCTCAGTGTCTGTCTTGTGGCTTAATACTAACTAAATGATAATCTTCCATTCCCATCTCCAGCCCAGATAGTAATTCAGAACTCCAGACTCCTCAATGTAACCAGCTCCACCCCATCTTCTGCATCCCACTTAAAGAACCTCCACCATTCCTGTTTCTTTGACTAAAATTCTGAGCACTCTTGACTCCTCTTTGTAGGTCTTCACTAAATTCCATGCTGCCATCTAATATTCATGTATGTCCC
>LZPO01097210.1:133227-147587 GCA_001675575.1 Neotoma lepida | reverse complement strand
ATTTTTCACTAAAAATGAAAAGGTTTTAAAATTTTCCTTAAAATATGACTGTCACTTGTTTTCAACCAAAATCTATTTAAGACTTTTCAACAATAATGGCAGCCCTGTCAGTCCCCTCCCAGACTGCCCATCACTTTGGGTTTTCAAAATGAAAGCACAAAAGAAAGAGTGGGGCGCACAGGTGCCTGGCATGTGCATACCGGTGCACAGCTGTGCTGTGCCCTGGCTGATTACAGAGGCTTGATCCTGAGCAATTGGACCTGGGAAACTGAGGCCTCCTCTGCTATTTGCCAATCCCACTGCCATTAGTGTGAATTCCTTAGGGTGCTCCAGCAAACAAGCATCTGCCCAATTGTTTGGACATTGTCTTGTTGGTAGTCCAAACATTAGTGATTAGGGACAACAGTGTTTTCTGTTTAAGCAGTTTGAGCCAGATGCTTCCTCTCTCCCAGTGGATGGCAACTCTTCAGATCCCAGCCAGAGTTGATGGATCTTTTGACAACCAAATGGCATCCCATGAGAAAACCAAGAAAAAATCCCCCACTTTCCACTAGATTGTCTTTTAATTCAAGTGAGAGCAAAATGGCAGAGAGAGGCTGTGAGTCCGCAGGGCTGTGTCTTTTTAGAACAGTGTGTGTGCTCTGACTGTGTGTTTGCTCACAGTCAAGCCTGAGCTGCTGGGCTGGGCTGCTTTTCAGCTTGTCGAGTGCTGAAGCTCCATTCCCAGGCGTCACCGATTCCAAAACAGTCACATTTTCCCCACTGAAGTCTCCTAATACTAATCAGTGTAATTAGCTAATTTTAGACTACTGTAATCAGACTGCTTCCAACTACAGTAAAAGCCCATTAATTTGAGTCCACTAATTCAGAACGTAGAGGAAATCCAAATTGAGGATAATTCACAGTAACTGCTATTCTTGCTACATAAAAAAAAAAATATTTGAAAGCATCTTCCCTTCAGTCAGTGTTCAGGGACTTCTTTGTGAAAGGAATTCAGTTTAAAATGGGTACCCTTTTCAAAGGAAAAGCTCGAGGTGCCAAGAATCCCTTCATTGTGCCTTCAGCTTGGAGTTTAGCAGTTCTTGTGTGTAAGGCTCTTTCTGTGCAGGGTGATCCCTTGTTCTCTCTCCATTGTGGGGATACTAGATATTGCAGCCTTTCACTCTGTGTCTGTATTTATCCTGTGAATAACATAGTTTGTGATCTTGACTGCAATTTCAACACCAGTACATGTTTTTCTAAGTATTCTGTAAAGCAGATGTTGCACTAGCAGACTGCCTGCTTTCATTCACCCTCAAGTCTTCAAACTTTGGAGCTTCTCCTTTCCCAGGCCGTGGGAGGCGAATCTCTCTCTCTCTAGCAAGAATTTCTCTGACAAAGATCTCCAAACAGCACACCCCCTCAGCTCAATGCCTCAACAGTTGTTTCATTGTATTGCTATCTGACTGTTGAACGTGCCTGCCCTTCTCCAGCCCCCAGTGAGCATTAAGACTGATATCTATAGGATTGGGACTAACCCTCCAGCTGCTTTTTGCCTCCCAAACTTGTCTTGCCTCACTGATGCCACTTTCCCAGGCCTGAATCCACCTGCTATTTCACTCTGTCATTGTGCATTTGTGACAGTGGCAACCCTAATATGTGCAACTGAGCTTATAGAAATGATTACTGTGAAGTGGATTAATTTTGTTACCATTTGAAACTGTGCTTGTATTCATGTGTTGACCAATGTCAGTCATATGTTGGGATTTCAAATGGAGCCTGGGAGCAACAAACCAACTTGCTTCTGACCTTTCTCATGCACGCTCTGTGGCTTCCATTTTACAATTGTTCATTTTAGCTGTTAACTTTTGTGTCTTTCTGTATAAGAAAATAATGAGTAAAAATAAAGAGCAAATGGCATCCACTTGTACCTTGTCCTGGTCCATCATAGATTCTAGATGACTCCCTGAGTTCCCCAGAGTGTGGAAGGCTAGAGGTCAAACTTGTGGAACCAAAAGACAGATTGCATAGATAAGGAAACAACCCAAACCAGTTTAGGAGCCATTTGGAAGCAGAGATAATCTGGATCCTAAAGTTTGTGCCCACAGTGCGTAATATGATTCCTCTTTCCCATCCCTGTGTGGGATGAGGTTAGTAAGATCTGTCATAGATCTTGTTTAGCAACTTCCTGGTCACCTGATCCCTGGTTAAGTGAAGGTTCTTTGAACAGATCCCAGCACAAGCTGGGCTCAGGTTTTGAATCTCTAGGAGCTTTCCCCAGAGATAAGTACTTTTGGGCCACAGGCTAGCACCTGCAAGGAAGCCAATACACAAAGAGACCTCAGACTTCTGAAATGTCCATGGTGAGAAGGATGAATGGGCTGTTTCTAAATCACCACAGCTAGAATTTATTGAATAGTTAGTTTGTGTCAGGTCCTGTACCTGTGTGAACTGCAACAGTCCTCCCAAGACATGGGGTTTCTAATCAACTCTTACTTTACAACTGGGGGAAGCATAGCCTGATTGGGCATGCCATTTGACTAAGGGCTTATGAGAAAGAGATGTTATGCTCACCTCATGATTGCAGATCTTTCCTCAGTTATCTCACCTCATGCTGTTCCAATGACACTATGGGGCCTCCCTCAGAGCAAGGTCTGAGTTTGGCTTTGCTGTTAACTGTCCATTCCTTCAACATGTTCCTACCTTTCCTATTCTACTGTTACCCTCAGAATTGCAGTGATCATGTATAACATCTTACCACTTCTTCCCTAGAGCACAACATGGTGTCTGGCTTACAGTAAGTGTTCAATTAAAAGCAAATGTATTGACTGGTTATATTCTCTAATCAAAGTCTCAGTGCTGTGACTTAGCTTTCTAGGGCTGCTATCACAAACCACCAGAATCTGGTGATTTATATAAGAACTTGTTTTGTCACAGTTTCGAAGACCAGAAGTCAAGATCAACATCCCTGCAGAGTTAGCTCCTTCTAAGGTCTATCTCCTTGGCTTATAGATAGTCCTCTTCTCTCTGTGTCTCCACATTGTCTTCTTTCTGTGCTTATCTGTATTTTAATCTCTTTAGGAGGACCAGTCACACTGGCTCAGGAGTACCTTAAAGAGTTCACTTTATCCAATTTATTACTTGCAAGATCTTAACTTCTAATGTTGTAACTCACCATATGAATTGAGGGTATCATTCATCCCAGAACACTCCACTCATGACAAGGGGAGTCATTGTGCTTTCCCCCAAACTTGAACACACCATACACAGACCAAAATGCAGTAAGGTGAATAGCATGACTTCTCTTCAATGTTGTTAAAGATGGGTCTACCTTGCTAGTTTCAAACCAGACTCTGGACCTGTTCCTTCCCTGATACTGGTGGAAGGACTCAGGACAACTGCCAAGGTCCCTATGGCCTGGTAAGGCTGGGAGAGAAGTTGAGCCTCTCTGTGGGATACAATATGAAAGCCTAGCACCCCCCAAAAAGACAAAATGTTTGGACTCCTCCTATAATTTTTCTAGATGAAAAATGTTGTTTTCAAGAATCACAAGAGTAGTAACTACAATAATAACAGTGATTTCCTACAATTTTGCCAAAGAATTCAAACTGTGGGATGAATTATGTGTATGACATTACAAGACACTGTAGGGCTTGAGAGATGGCTCAGCAGTTAAGAGCACTAGCTGCTCTTCCAGGGGGACCCAGGTCCAGCTCACAGACCTACCCTCACCCTTTCCTGGCCTCTGCTGGCATTGCACACATGTGGTGCATATACATGCATGCAGGTAAAACATCCATAAAATAAAATAAAATAAAATAAATAAGAAACAGGAGAATGTTTTCTATTAAGCTGGTGGTACTGAATCCCAGGAACCCAATGGGTAGGGCAGTCAGTGATGATACTTTAAATCTGAGAGTACATACAAAGTTAGGTGCTGGTAGAGCATCAACAAGCTAGGGTATCCTTGCCTCAAGCCAGGCTACAAGGTACCAGAAGGTGTATAGTACAGCATGCCAGGGCCTGTGGCAGGGTTCTATGCTATTGTTCCCTTTGGGGGAGGGGGCCAAATAGGCACAGAGTCAATGACACAGACTCTGAAAGAATGTTGAAACAATAAGCTCAGTTTATTCAGGAAGGGGCAAGCCTTGTATACCCTCCACCCCACCCTGGGGGAAGGTCTGATGAATATGCATCTGCTGGTGTGACATGGCTGCCTCTCATTGGTCCAGGCCATCTCTCATGTCTCAGCTGCTATTGCTAAGACCCTTAGGCAGACCCAGATTGACTCTCAGAAAGTATCTTTTTTACTGGTTTGGGGTGGCTGGCCCTCAGGCCTGTTAGGTATGAGTCATCCCACATATCCATCCCTTTTTATTATTTTATGGGACATACTCATGGGAGCTAGGGTGCATTGCCCTAACCTTGTTGACTGCACCTCAGGAGAGCTCAGCAAAATGGATTGTGCCTGAGTTAGGTTGGCTTGCCAAACAAGCTCGTACCCATCTTTGAGTACCAGCCCTCAAAGAACATCAATCCTGGAGAGCTGTCCTAGTAGTGAGCTTTAGGTAGAAAGCTTTAGGTAGCCTTCTGTATCTCAGTGAACCATGTGTGCATTACCTCCCTAGGAGGACATTGATCTAGGTGTCTGAGAGCCAATAAAACCTGTAGGGTCGCCTTTGTGACTGCCTTCTGTTGGTGAACCCCTCTGAAGCTTCTGTTTTGGCCAATGTCTCTTGGTATGCTGCTGGATGCACATCTCTGGAGGGTATCCATATTAGCATGGTGGTATTCTGGGGAAAAATGCAAGCATACCCTCACCCCCGGGTTAATAGGGGAGCAGGGGTTGCCGTTGAAGGGTGATGGGATCCCTCCAACGTGCCAAGGGCAATGGTGTCTCCCAAGGCAGGAAAGTAAGTGTGCTGTCCAATTTGGGCTTGTGTGACAGGGTTAACATATGGTCCTTGGCCTGTGAGCATCTTAAGAGAAACAGCGATGTTGTACTGTATATTAAAATGAGCCTAAGCCTCAGCCTCGTCATCATAGGCAGTGTGCCAATTAAGGAAGACTGCAGGCTCCAACACAGCCTTCATCAAATGGTATCAGTCATAATAAGTCTGTAAATACATTGCCCATTGCCGTAGGACTTGCTCAAAATATGGCGAGTCAGGACCTGATTCATTAGCAGTCTTACAGACCAAGGACAGGTCTGCAAGAGGTGTAGGTATCCATGGCTGGTTGGCTGCTTTTGGACCCACATTAACTGGGAACACCATGGTGGATATATGCGGCACCATAGGTGGAGTAAGCTGAGAGGTATTCAGAGCAGCTGGCTCAGTGGGCAGACATCCAGGCAAATTATTCGGTAGATACTTCAGTGGGAGGTGAGTAGCCACTTGAGGAATGGGGGGGGGGCAGAGAGAGGGGTTGCCAGTGTAGGCTTGGATGCTGCCACAATCATTTCCTCTCTCTTTCCACCCCTTTTCTTTACTTTATGCCTATTCTTATTTATTTCCTTGTCAGCAGAAGCGGAGGAAATATCAGTCATGGATGGAATGAAGGTGATAGATAAGTTGATGTTACATAATTCCTGGCAGTGCTTATTGTGGGCCTTGATGACCTCCTCAGTAGAATTGGACTTTAGGCCAGCAATTATAGCCAACAAAATGGGGGGAAAAATTGGAGGGTTACTCCTGAGGCCACTTCCCTTTTTCTGGCCAGGAACAGAACTCTCATCCAAAGATCAGGTTCCCACTTGTTCTCTGAAGGAGCAGCAAGCAGTGTTAACTACTGAGCCATCTCTCCAGGCATCACAACCCATGAGCACATGCATGCACTCACGAACACAAACACAGACACAGACACACACACACACACACACACACACACACACACACACACACAAAACTAAAAATAGTAGGACCATGGCTCTGTTTCCTGAGGGCGATGGGACAGTAGAGGTAGTGTACATGGAGGCTTCACTTTCAGAGACCAAGAAAGGCACGAGGAAGGTCTCAGAGACTGTTGGAAACTTATAGCAATTCACAAGCCCTAAGCATGACCTCTGTGCAAGGAACAGAATGTTTCACATTACATGGCCGTTTAGTTTTTTGCGGCAGGATTATGGAAGCACAGAGAAGACAAGTGAATTTCCCAGGGTGAGAGTCTAAGAAATGTGAGTTTAGCCGTGATCTGTCATCATCACTTGGGGGATCATTTAAGCTGCTTCAGGAGGTAGCCTTGCCATCACAGATGATTGCCTTCATTTGGGAGGTGCCTGCATAATTGTTTTCATCTTGAGACCAGCTTTTTCTATGAGGCTTTGCTGTTCTTGGAATCCAAAGTGACTGCAGGTTTAGGACAATGACTTATATCTGTGTCTGCAGCCTTGAGGAGGATGAATAAGCCAGGAAGGCAGGTGCTCCTTGAAAGATTAACATTTGTATGTAAACTCAAGCAGAAGTCAGATTCAAAGTAAACAAGATAGACACAAAGAGCAGGCAGTGATGGCAGACTTTCATCCTGCTGTTAGTCACCTTGTGGGTCTAAAAGCCAAAGCACCTCCTGCGTGTTTGTTACGCAGTAACCTTCTGTCCTCACTCCTCATTTCTAGTCAAATTCCTTTTCCCAAATAGTGCTTCTTCTATTTTCCCATCAGTGTGTGTGTGTGTGTGTGTGTGTGTGTGTGTGTGTGTGTGTGTTTTCCGTGTGAGAGAGAACACTTCATATTTGTTTTTTCAAATCTGATGTATTTCTTTCAACAAAGTAGCACATTACGAAAAACAACCTGCAAATATCAGTAACTTTTCTATGTATCAATAACAAACATGCTGAAAAAGAAAAGAATCCCATTCACAGCAGCCTTAAAAACACCTTACAGACAATTTAATGAGAGAGGCAAAAGCACTTCTACCATGAAAAGCTTAAAATGCTGGAGAGATTGAAGAAGACACTAGAAGTTGGAAAACCTCCCATGCTCATGAATCAACAGAACCACTACCATGAAAAGGGGCTTCCTTTGTCTTCCCTAATAAAATTTATCTGAGGGTCAGAGGAAAAACGGGGCTGCCAGCCACTAATAGAAAAACAATAGCCATGCAAGTTAGCACACGCCCTTAATCCATTTGGTTCTCTGTGACTCCAAGGTCACATGGGGAACTAGCAGTAGGAGGTGGTGGCACACACCTTTAATCCCAGCATCAACCTTAGAGTTCTGAAGATCCATGCAGACAAGACAGGAA
Source organism: Neotoma lepida (assembly GCA_001675575.1). Classification (NCBI taxonomy): domain Eukaryota; kingdom Metazoa; phylum Chordata; class Mammalia; order Rodentia; family Cricetidae; genus Neotoma; species Neotoma lepida. The sequence goes on along the minus strand of LZPO01097210.1, from coordinate 140,367 downwards.
GTGATGTAGCTTGGGAGGATGGGAAATTAGTTAACAGATGGACAGGTATAAAAAGCCAGGTTAGACCGGAAGGCTCGCTTTTTCCTCCGCTTCAATCCTGGGAAGTAGAGGCAGCGTTGGTGAGTGGTGGCTTGCTCCTAATTCCTCTGATCTCTGTCAGATTTTCACCCTTATTTCTTGTCCCGCGTGTTTATTAATAAGACTGGTTAGAAGTTCTTCTTACAACTTTTTATTTCCCTTGCTCTGTTCACAAAGACCTTTCTTCTCCAGGCCTACTCCAGTTGTTTGTAGCTTGACCCTGGGCCCCTTTGTTTGTACATCCTGTCTCTTTAAGGCTTCACTGGGCCCCTTTCTCTTTCCTGTCTAGTGGGGGTAGCAGCCTGGGGCTTGAAGTATGATGACATCAGCACCAGCTGCTTCCAGGAGGCTGAAGAATTGTTTACTGGTCTATAAACCTCATTAGCAAGCAGAAAGGAAACTCTAAGCTGCCTAGAATATATGATTTGGTGAGTTCACTTGCTTGAGTTTGGGGATGCAGCTGTCTAAGACTAGGCTGTAGGCAGGCCTTGGAGGGAGGAGGTCATCACACTCAATGGCATTTCAGATTTCTCGCAAGACTTTTTGTTAAATTATTACATGCTGTGATGGTTAACATTGTCAACTTAATACAACATAGAATCACCTGGGAAATGATTTCAATGAAGGATTGTCTGCATTGGATTGGCCTGTGGGTGGTGTCTAAATTAAATTAATTGATGTAAGAGGGCAAGAGTTAGCTGAGCATGCATGCATTCATTTCTCTATGCTTTTGACTGGAAATGATGTGACTAGCTGAAGTTGGTGAGTTGAATTTCTCCCGATAATGGATTCTAAACTGGATTGTGAGCCAAATAATCATCCTTTTCTGTCTGAAATTGCTTTTTTTTTGTCAAGGTATTTTATCACATGAACAGAAATGAAACTAGAACATATAGGGACCCCAAAGAAGAAAGTGGTTAAGAGCAGACTGCTCTGCATGGAGAGAGCTTAGAGCCTGTTAGGAAGCCCTGTTTTCTTCCTGTGTACTTCCCTGAAACACTGAAACACAGTTTGAAATTCTGGTTTGGCTCAATCTTCCACATGAAGATGGGAAACTGAAGTTCAGAGAACAAAAAGAAGCCAAGATGCCCCACTGACAAGCCTAGGAGTCACTTCCTGGTAACTGACTCTAGGCCTGGGCTTCTGCCACCTCCCACCATTCCTGCCAAAGCAGGTGGAAACGGGAATCTGAGTAGATTGTTCAGCTTGTGTAACAGCTAGAAGAGGCGTTATTGGGAGCAGGTGATGAGGCAACCTGAGACCAGAAACACACACACACACACACACACACACACACACACACAGGGCCTGGGGAGAGGAACATCAGTTTGTGTGGTTAGACGTCTTCTCTTTGTAGGAGTTAAATACCTTTCAGGGTTCAGCCTGAAACTTGCATGTAATTGAACTGAATGTGTTTGGTCCCAGTGGAGCAACACATTAAGGAAAAAGATGATACATTTCCCATGAAGGAGCTTGGCTTGGAGGTAGAGAAAACTTTTACCCCCATCCTTTGTGCTAATAACACAGCTCACATTTTAATAAAGATTCAAGCCCTCCAGCAGATAGCTCATAGGGAAGAAATGCAGATCAATAAACCATCAAAAAATGGCTCAGGCTTATTCATAATTAAAGCAATATAAATTAAAGCAACAATGAGACAACATTTTCACCTATCATGATGCCCATTTAAAAAGTCCTATAATATCTTTTTTTTGATAGTGCTGTGAAGAAAAAATTTATTTCCTTGTTGGGTCCCACTTTGTGAAGCCTCTTTGGATGTACTTTTATAGTAGTTGGCCAGTACAACTCAAAGTCATCAACACACATGCCTTGAACCTCACAGTGTCACTTCCTGTTCTATGGGCACATTCATGCAAAGAGGAATGCCCAGAAACATCCAGTCCCACTGCTTTGTAGAAGCAAAGAGCTCTGGACACTCATGGTGTTCACAGGTCAGGGGAAAAAGGTAGTGGGCTGAGTTGAAAAGAAATTTGATACTTCTGATGCAGGTGGGGACTCCAGAACATACTATTCACTTACAAAATAAGTTGGCTAATAGCACACTCCTCAGATCCATGATTTCATTTGTGTGAGGTCTTTGTGCACTGCAAACATAGAGACATTCATTGTACACTGCAAACATAAAGACATACCTCTAAGCCAGAAGTGTTCTGATCTCTTCTTTCCCCTTTGCAGAGACATCTGTCTAACTTCCATGTGAGAATGCTGTGGCTTCTTTTCTGGGAGCCTACCACTGAAGCATTGGCTTTCTGTAGCCTACTTTGCACATTTGGTCATGGCTATCCTTCCAGATCCGTGTATGATGGAAGACTTGGCAGAGTTGCAGGCCTTTGAAATCCCAAGATTAGCCAAATAGACAGTGGAAGACTTTCAGAATATTTGGATTCCAAGTTTAGCAACATTTCACATGGAAATTATGATATCACTAAAGCTATGTAAAGGGTAACATGTTAGACATGTACTATGGAACAAATTTAAAGTCATGCAAAGGATTGTGTCTTATCTTCCAGCCATCCTTGGCACCCAATTCAAGAGAAGAACATACACAAAGAAAATAAAGTGCTAGCTATATCATTTGTTTAGTATCTGCAAAGTGCAGGGCTTGTCTCAAGTCCTTGTTTGAGTAGTCTATCAGGCTGAATCATCTCAGCTAGCCATCTCAAAGTTGTCCTGAGCANTTTGTANTCCAAAGTCTTTGGGTGGTATTAATCAGCTTAATGGCTTTATCATAATCCATGTGGAGTCATCATTGTAGGATCCCCTCATCTTTTTGAAGATTTGAAAGTCACTGTTAGGTGTGGTCATGGTTCCTGCAGGTTTTTTTTTGTGCCTACTCTGTGGTTTGGAGCAAGTCTGATAAATTTCTACCTTTCGGAACCACAAACGCTCTTTCCTCAAAGAGAATATTTTCACAGCAACTTCTTCCCACCACTTGTCTTGCCAAACTTTTCCAAACTGACCTTTGTTGATGATCTCTTGTAACACCATGGTCCTAGTAATTGTTTTCTGAGCAAGCAGTGGTAAATCCTTCACCCCAGTAGCAGCGTAGGCAATTGCCACTAACACGGTGAGAAACAGCCGGCAACACAGAGCCGCCTCCATGGTCCCGTTGTCACAGTTTGTGATCCAGTCCCACCCCAGCTTCTCCTCAGCAAGACTCCCAGGCCAGCCTCAAGCTCTGGATCCTCCTGCTTCTGCCTCCTTCAGCAAATCTACACCACCACAACCAGCCAAGTGCAGCTGGGAACTGCGAGGCCACAGGCAAGTGGCTTTTTTTTTTTTGTCAATTCCTTGCCCCACGTTGGGCGCCAGAAGTAGAGCGAATCTTAAACGGTCTTATTAATTGAAAACACCAGGCCAGGTATTGAGGTAAATTCTGAATGATCAGAGAGACAGAACAAGCCACAGCCAACCTCACCTTGCCAACTCCTCAGCTGATCTTGTTCCCTCAGACTGCAGGCTTCTGAGTCTTCACCCAAATGAATCTCAGCTCAACTCTGCTCAAAGCCTGAAAGCTTAAGAGGCCCTCTAGCTTCTGGTTTCCACAGCTTACATACCTTTCTGCTTCCTGTCACTACTTTCTAGGATTAAAGGCATGTGTCTTTCTCAAGCAAAGACATGAGATCTCAGGTGCTGGAATTAAAGGTGTGTGCCACCATGCCTGGCTGTTTCCAGTGTGGCCTTGAACTCACAGAGATCTGGATGGATCCCTGCCTCGGGAATGCTAGGATTAAAGGCATGTGCTACCACTGCCTAACCTCTATGTTTAATCTAGTGGCTGTTCTGTTCTCTGACCCCAAATAAGTTTTATTAGGGTACATAATATTTTGGGGGACACAATATAATCACCACAGTTTCTGGATGACTTTGGGGGCCCAGGAATGGGGAAAAGTCTCCCTACACTTGCTTTGATTCAGGTGTTGGGTTCCTCTGCCACCAGGGGGCAGTGCCTCCACATGCACAAGGACCATTGTTCCTGTTCCCAGGAAGCCCCAGTGGGTCAAGTCCTGTTGGCAGCAGAGGTGAATCTGGGCTAGGAACCTTAGCTCAGGTCCATGTGACAAGTCAGTTTGGCTGACTTCTGAGCTCTTCTCTCAATCCAGACCCTGTAGGGTGAGAAGACTATTAACTCCATTGTCTATCAGACAGACTAGGGCATAAGCAATAGCGTTCAACCAACACTGAGGAAAAAGGGAAGGTCATGGTTGTCAATTAAAATACAGGATATCCATTTACATTTCAATACTGGATTAACATGAATAATTTCAGAGTAAGTAGATTGCAAATGTTGCATGGAATACAATACTGATGCTAATAATGATATTTTTCTTATCTAAAGTTCAAATTTATTGGTTCACCTATTTTTATTTGCTCAATCTGGCAACTGGTTGGACAGAAATGTAAGGCTCAGTTTCTGGAGCTTCTAGGTTTTACTGAGGGCACTGGGCACTTTCTCTGCTGCTAAGATGTATTCCTCCACAAAGCTCAGGTTTCGCTGTGGCTGTTCCAAGGGGAGAATTGTTCAGGCCCTCAGGATTTCAGTAAGGTCCTACTTATTTCTGTGCTGGACAAGTGGGCTGGGGGGTGTCACCAAGCCACATTCTCTCTCTTAGTCCTGTTTCCTCCCCTTCCTTCCTCCTTTTCTTCCTCCCCTTCCCCTTGTCTTACTTCTCTCTTCCTCTTCCCAGCTGGGCTCAGTTGTGATTGATTCCTTTGACAAATACCCTCCTCTTCCGTCAGTGGCTCTGGGACTTAGAGCCAAGGTTTGACCATTAATAATGACATCAGCTCAAGGCACTACAGAGGAACATAGCAGACAGGATGCACATGCAGATGCCTAAGTATATAGAAATTCATTTAAACAATTGGCTCCTGGGACTGCAGGGAAGGTGGCTGGCTGGGAATTTGGGCAAAAATTGTTGCTGCAATTCTGGAGCAGACATTTTTCCTCCTGGAAACCTGATGTTTGCACTTGATTCTTTCAGCAGATTGGTTGAGTACTAGCACCTAACTGAGTGGAAGCCCCTTCGTTTAAAGTCCACTAGGAATAATAATCACGGCTGCAGTATACCTTTGCAGACATACTGAAATCTGAGTGTCTGGGGATTAGGACCTGACTAAGTTGACACATGCAGCTAGTCTAGTCTGGAGGCAGAGCTGAAACATACATCAGGGTACACAAGCCCAGCATATCCCTCTTGTCCCTCTCTGCTTCCTGCCCAAGATTCAGATCAGAGAAAGCCATCTACTTTGCTTGGAGACTCTGCATTGAAGGAGGCAGGATGTTCTGTACAGAGGATCTCCTCTGATAGAGTGCTGTACCCTAGATTATTGGCCAGTGTTGGCCTTGTAGAAATCATGATAAGCACGTGACCTGTCACTGCATTGGGCACTTATGGATGCTTGGGCCCTATGCCAGCCCTTGTCTCCTCCTAGACCATGATGGAGGATGGGTCCTCCTACCCATGAATAGCAAAATTAAGGAAAGATGAATCAGGACAGCTCCCACAAACAGCATGGCTTGGAGCCCTATCTCTTCTCCAAGTTGCTTATATAGCAAAAGAGAAGGCTATGAGACTCACTAACAAGATACAGTGGGAACACAAGGTGCCAATCCAAGGCCTGAGCACAAAGAGAAAGAGCTGGCTCCACCCTCTTGTGCCAGTATATGTCCTTTGCATTTCTAATCCTGGAAGAGGAGAGTTTCCAATGTCTTCTCTGTGCCTTCCATCCTGAGCATCCTTAGAAATGAATACCTGGTGGTAATGGCAGGAGGTCCTGCTATTGTCAAAGAAGAGTTAAAAATGTCCACTTTTGAAGATCTAGGGACTGGAAACATTGAGCAAAGCCAAGAACAGTCAGTGATGCCAGATGAGAATCACCTAAAATGCCTCTTGGCTATAGTTAATCATGTGGGCCCACTTGTGCTTCTTCTACAACATCCCACAGCCACTGTGTATGCTGTTCACTTAGTCTGGAAGGTTGTTTGTCTGTTTCTGGTTTTTCAATGTTGACTTCTGCTTTTCTCCTGCCATATTAGCCTGTTTTGGTTTTTAATCATGAACCATTTGCTTATCTGAATTTACAAGGATGGATTATTTTCTTATTTGTATTTCCTATTCTCCCTTACATAGAGATGGTTGGTGTTTAGGATTTCATCTTTTGATCATTGTTCACTCTACAGAATCCTAGGTCCAGAGCCAGGTCTTCATTAAATACATACTGGCCTGTTGAGCAGGCAAATACATAGGTTGGGGGTCAGAAGTGAATGGGTATTGGGTGACTTCTGCTCTCTTCAGTACACAGCAAGTCCTGGTACAGCTTTTAACAGTATTCATAGCAGTCTCTGTTCTTCTTTCTAGAAATGAAAGAACTTGGGACCTGGTCACTGGGGGGATTCCGAAGACGTCCAAGGGCAGAGCAAAAACCTGTTGGATCTGGTTCAGGCCAGTCATTTTGGAATGTGAGTGGATCTAATCTCAAGAAAGGGGTATTGACACATGGTGGCTAGCTTAGGGTGGGGAGTACTTACTTTGGGTGCTCCTGTCTTCCCATGGTAGATCTAGCTAGAAGTTGGTAGGAGGAGGAAGCATCCATATGCCAAAAAAGCAAATGACAACAGGGTAGACCACTGAATGGTTGAGGCTGTCCTGTCTAATGCCGGGGCTTCAACACTGGAAATTTGCATGCCTAACAAACATGTTGATGGGAGAATACATCTCATCTATAGTTGGTCCTCTGCATTCATAGGTCTTGCATCCATTGACTCAACCAACCATAGATGGATGATAGGATAGTATCTGGGGGTGGGGGTGGGGGTGATTACATCTGTAGAGAACATGTGCAGGATTTTTACTTGCCATGATTCTCTACACAATATAGTATAAGAACTACTTAGATAGCATTTATTGTAAGAAGAACTTCTAACCAGTCTTATTAATAAACACGCGGAACAAGAAATAAGGGTTAAAATCTGACAGAGATCAGAGGAAATTAGGAGCAAGCCACCACTCACCAACGCTGCCTCTACTTCCCAGGAGC
>LZPO01097210.1:112586-125811 GCA_001675575.1 Neotoma lepida | reverse complement strand
TGGAGTCACAGAGAACCAAATGGATTAAGGGCGTGTGCTAACTTGCATGGCTATTGTTTACTACAGGTGGCTGGCGGCCCCATTTTTCCTCTGACCCTCAGATAAATTTTATTAGGAAACACAGATAAATTATCACCACAATTTATATTTTATTAGACATTATGAGTAATATAGAAATTATTTCAATTTTATGAGAAGATATGCTGGTGCTATATTCTAATATTATAACCTTTTACACAAGGGACTTGAGAATCTGCAGATTTGGGTAACCACAGGGATGGGGTTGTTCTAGAAACAGTCCCCATGGATAACAAGGGATGACTACACAATTCTTTATAGACCTCCATGGTGTGAAATGATGTTTTCTTTTAAATTACTTAAAATCAAATTGAGGGTTTTTCTTCAGTAGGTGCTTGACCTTTCAAGGGATGCCTGCATGCAAAAGTTTTACCAGAGGACAGAGAAGCCTGTCACTGCATTTCCCTTGAGATAGCATGCAAGGCTAGAGGCTACCAAATAGGCACAGTGTGTGTGTTTGTGCGGGGGGGGGTGTAGGAAGACGATATGACATTGTAGGGCTCCTATGGGGTGCACTGTTGATTCTGGCTCAATGTGGGGCTGAGCAAGTGGCTTGGAAGGTGTTTTCTTTCTTTCTGTAAGGACATCAGGTGCAGATGCCCCTGATGCCAAGAGATAAGAGTCAGGGGGATGCCCATCTTCAGGAGTTTCCTGGCAAATTCCAAGGGGGGGAGATTCTCTTATGAACAGTAAGAGCTCAACTGTCTTGTTCCTGGCTACTTGGGGAGGAACAAGCAGAGGGGCAGGGCCATAGGGACTGGTGAGCATCTGAGTTAAGAAGTAGCTGCATGTACCTGAAATATTGGGGTACTCTTGCCTCCTGGCCATTTGGGATCTTTATATGCTTTGGCAAACCCTCAGGTTTCTTTACTACACAAGGGAAGCACTGGAGTCTTTATCCAAAAAGCCTCCAGGCTTATTTGATTGCTCTATATCTTTTCTATGACCACCAGCACCTCTGATTCATGTAACCTTTCCTCCCAAGAGTCTGGAGGCAGATATAGTAGCAGAGATTGGCCTGGAAGAGCTCAATGGGCTGGAGATGGAAGTCATGAGATGGCAGGTGAGCATCTGTTATACAGTTGGAGGAAGCATCATAGTCCCTTGGAGTGGGTGGTTTTGGCAGCTGTGAACAAAGCCACCCCCTGAATTTTCATAGCCTTTGTCATAATCATATCCTGTAGCAAATGAAATGAGGTCAAGCTCACCTTTCTCTTCTTAGGCCTCATGGCTTGGATACCTTATATTGATGTTCACCCTTGACTGTCCTTTATGCTGGAGATGTGGGACAGGAATTGGGGAAGAGAAAAAGAAGTGGAAGGGGAAACAAAGATTCATTTTGTTTCAAGGCTATACTTTTCCCTTACCATTATGTCTTGCCTTTCTCATAAGAGCAATTCCTGCTCACAAGCTCTGTGTTTCATTCCTCCACAGATGCAAGCCTCCACAAAGGCTGCATGCCCTTGAGGACCAGGATGCCACCTGGTGCCATAAAGAGGCTGTGTTCTTGAGTCTGCTGATGTCAGCCTATATAGCCAACCTGTGACTTTGGATGTGCCAGTGAAGTTTCACAGACATCGTAGCCATGCTAGAACCATCCCTTCCTCTCCTCTCCCCTTTGCTTTCAGGGATGCCTACCCCATTCTATCTCCCAGCAGCCCCCAGGTAGAAGTTGGGTCATTTTACCCCTCTGCTCAAGCCTCCTGCCGGGAAATGAGCTCCCTCTATTGTGAGATTCTAGTTGTTGCGAGGCTAGGGAATCACTGGGTAGCATCACACAGATAAGCCTGGGTTGAGATATCACTTCTCTGGAGGGATTAGAGGATGTCACCAGCTCTGACAGAAACACCAGGATAAGCACTACCTACCTAACTTGCCTGCCCATAGAGCAGGACTCTGTGGGCCTGGCCTCTGTAACCCAGCATTTCTTCTCTTCCATCATCTGTGGGCAGGGTTTGACTTTGTATTCCTCCCTTGCTTCCTCCCACACCGCTCAAGTCTTTGCTCAGAGAACATGCTCAATAAATGCTTCATGGCAGCAGCAAAATCTGGCTCCAGAAATTCTTCATCTACACCTAACTTTTGGCAGGGTTGGGGAGGTACACTAGGGGATAGCCCTCTGGTCCAAGACAGTGTGCCTGGGATTGGTTTGCTGCCATTTCCCCAAGGTCCCTGGTGTCCTCCATTGCCTACCATTCCCCACCTTCACTGTCTCTAGCCCAGGCAAGTCTTCACTGTTGTTCAAATCTTAGATGGTCTTTTAATAAAAAACCCGGAGCCAGATATCAGGGTGAAAGCTGAAATATCAGAGAAGCAGAATAGCCAGCCACTAGTTCTTACTTCTACAAAATCCTCAGACTAAAGAGAGTGAGTTTCTATTTCCTTGCGCCTTATATACCTTTCTCTGCCCTGCCACATTACTTCCTAGTATTACAGGTGTGTATGATTTCAAAGCAAAGGCATGAGATCTCAAGTGCTGGGATTAAAGGTGTGCGTTACCACTGCCTGGGTCTGTTTCTCTCCTATACTGGATCAATCTCATATAGCCCAGTGTGGCCTTGAACTCACAGAGATCCAGACAGATCTCTGCCTCCCGAGTGATAGGATTAAGGGTGTGTGCCACCACTGCCTGACCTCTATGTCTAATCTAATGGCTGGCTTTGTCCTCTGATACTCAGCCAAGTTTATTAGGGTACACAATATATCACCACACTTCACACAGTCCTTCCCATTGATGTCATGTCAATGGTTGCTTGAGGACACCTCAGGTGATATAGAGACTTAATCAGAGAAAATGTCATGGAAAGGACCAGAAATCTTTCCATTTTCTCAGGGAAAAAATGAGTTCCTGAGAGGAACTACAGGTCTCTGGAATTTTCTAGCAAGACATGGAAAACATTGTGTCTAGGCCAGGTTCCCCCAAGTCTTAGGCTAGGGAGTGGCCTGCTTCCTACTGAGTGTGTGAGAATGAGGTCCTGAGAGAGCTCTAGAGGCTATAGTCCTGCCCTTTGTACTTATAGCCCTAAAAGTCACATCTCAAGTAGCCCAATCACTAGGCAGTCTTACCTGTCTGCTACTAATTTCCCTGGGACCAAGTGGTTGACACACATTTGATAGCTTTAAGGTTGATTGCCTACTGGCTTGGAGTTAGCGTCTACACTATCAGAATCTAGATTTGTGTGTGTGAAACAGTCATTTACAGAGATGTTTAGCTCATGAGGGCTCTGATGGAATGAATGGGAGAAAGGTTCAGTGACAGAAAAGTAACCAAGACAAATCTTTCTGGGTGTGGGAACCTAGAACTTTTACATCATCTTTGTGGCTAAGTTGAACTTCCCCAGACAGCCAAATCTATCAAGATTTCTCCATTTGTAGGAGAATGTGTGTCATCAGATATGAAGAGAACTGTGTATAGGGAGTGGGGGATGGAAAGAGGGAAGAGAGTAGGAGACAGGATGGGAGAGAGAAATGGCAAAGAGAGAAGAGGCTTGAGTTCCAAATTCTATTTGACTATTACCTTGTTACCTCTCTCTCATCCTTAGGGGAACCTATGCAATGCAAGGCTTCCTCTATTCCAAATATTCTAGGGACTGATATGCTTCTGAGATGAGAATACAGGGCCTTCTGTCAGCTCAGTGGGACTCTAGACATGTGGTTGTGGGAGAATGTTTTGTCCAGGTTCCGCCAGGCCCCACGTGGTCCCGCAGCTGCTCAGACCCAAGTAAACACACAGAGGCTTATAACATTTACAAACTTATGGCCTAATGGCTCAGGCTTCCGTTTAGCTAGCTCTTACATCTTAAATTAACCCACTTCTATAAATCTGTACTTTGCCACGTGGCTCGTGGCTTACCGATACCTTTACATCTTGCTTCTCCTGGTGGTGGTTAGCAGCATCTGCTCAGCTCTGCTTTCTTCTTCCTCTCTCTCTAGTTAGAATGTCCCGCCTAACCTTATTCTGCCTCACCATTGGCCAACAGCTTTATTTATCAACCAATCAGAGCAACATATTTTCACAGCATACAGAACATCACCCATCATTTCCCCTTTTCTTTCTATTTAAAAGGAAGGTTTTAACTTCAACATAGTAAAATTACATAAAACAAAACAGTTATCAAGCAAGAATTCGTTACAATATCTAATGTATTTATATTTTGTAAAATTAAAGAATATTTTATCATCTATCCTATATTTGTTAGTCTAAAGTTTCATTTCTAATTTATCTTTTATCATAACTAAGGAAAACTATAGATTTACAGAAACATATGTGAGAGGGACAGGTAGTCTTCAACACTTCACAGACCTAGAGAATATGGCATTTAAATGTTTTAATAACTTAGAATTCCATTGACATGAGACACCATTGCTCCTGGCAGCACCCATCTGATCCTGAGAGAATGTTGGGCTTCTGAGACATTTCCATTTGAAAGTTTGTCTTCTTCCTGGTGAGAAAATGGCCTATTGGGCAAAGAACTGCCCTTGCCTGGACCTCTGACAGTACAAATACTGTCCCTCTGGTATGAGCAGGACACAAAAAAAGTGACTATTGAACTTTGTCAAGACAGGGTAAGATAGTCTTTCAAAAAACCTGCTTCTGAAAATGGTTTGACAGATACTCTAGGCCTGTAGCCAATCTGAATGCACCAATAGTACAGAGAGATTCTAGGTGACTGTCCAGGTTGCCAACTGTCTCTGTCTACTCTCACAAGACTCCCGAAAGTTGCTTGCGACTTTCTCCAGTTTCTCAGGTGTTATTATATTCCTTCTCAGGTCTTTGATGGAGTTGAAGACTAGATAGTTACAGTTACAATCTTCATGTATCTCAGCTAGAACGTATTAAGTATTAGATTCAGGTTCTTCAGGGTAGGACATCTTTTGCAATGATCTCTGTGACATGTCATTTACTTATGCTCCAGACTCCTCTGGATTTTAGTATGTGTTGCTTGTTTAGTGTTGTTCTTATTAGTGTAGTTTTATCTTGTCTATGTTATTATCCCTTATTCCTTCTGGACAATATTTAATAATCATTCCTATTGTAAATAGTTATATTAGGTTAGAACTTTCTTATTTAGACAATAGGGGGAGATGTAGTGGATAGCTGTTTCAGCTTTGGCCTTGGGATGCTGCCCCTACTGTGGCAATAGGTAACTACCACACCTGCTCTAACCTCTCCCTAGGGCATGGCTCAGGGGGAGCCCCTGAAGACTCGAGGTATCTGTGTGACTGGCCCCTTCCTTCTCCTTCTGCTTCTGGATCACTCGCGGTCTTAGATGCTGTACTGGAGACCAAACCAGAGTTCTCCACTGGATTACATCTCCTCTCTCCTGGATCTGTACCTGAATTCTTGCTGGTTGTAAGTTACCCTAAAAATAAATTCTATAGATTGCTAGATAAACTAAGTGGGTTTGCCCCGTGTGGTCTTGGAGCCTCACCCTTCTAGAAAGTGAGAGAAGGCCACTTAGGAGATGCTTGCCAGGTTTTCTCTCTGGCCCCAGAGCAGAGAGGGTACTGGAGTGCTAGAGGAAACCCTTTGGAGAATAAAAAAGGCACTGCCTACTCATAAGTGCTTTGCACCAGGAGAGCCAAGAGCACTATCTGCCCTCTAAATGGGCCCTGGAGACTCAGAACACACCCAAGGTCTAAGAGTAGGGTTGGGAGACTTTGTGGAAGACATTCCCTCCACTATCTGAAACCCCTGGGAGGAATGGGGTCTGTAAATGAGTCTTTTTCTGTCCCACCAGCCAGCTCCCAAATAATGACATGGAGACTTATTATTAATTATGAAAGCTTGGCCTATAGCTTAGGCTCATCCCACTAGCTCACATAACTTAAATTAATCCATTTATATTAATCTACATTTTTGCCTCCTGGCTTTTTACCTTTCTTTCATTCTGTATGTCTGACTCCTTCCATGTCTCATTGGCATCTCCTGTGTGCCTAGATTCATTTCCCACTTCCTCTCTCTCTTCCCGGAAATCCTGCCTATACCTCCTCCCTAGCTATTGGCCATTCAGCTTTTTATTATGCCAATCATAGCAATACATTTTCATACATTGTGCAAATATCCCACAACAGGTGGCCAAAATGCAGAGAATGGTTAAGAGAAACAGGTAGATGGAAAAACTCATCTGTTGACACAAAGGCAGCATGTGGCACTTCCTGCCACCACCACCACAATGCTTCCACTGCCTTTGATGTTGTGAAAGGTGAACATAGGAGAGAAATGGGCTTATTAACTAGACACCAAGAGGTCATACCTCACATGGTTAGCCTAAAGGCACCTCTTTTATTCTGTCCCAATTTGGCTCCACAGGGAAACTACAAGGAAGAGAGGGCTGAAATTAGGTTGGGCAAAGTCTGCCTTTTGGGGCCTGGGTGCTCCTGTGCCTGTGCAGACAAGACATGTTTTCAGAAAAAGTCTTGTTGAAAATATGTTGTGAAACAAAGCCTCCCTCCTGGGAGCAATTTAGCTGAGTTGCAAACAAACAGCCTGGTGGCCCCCCTGGAGGAACACCTCCTGAGCTAGATGAGCTCAGGTGGAGCCCTTGGATGCTCCCTGACTGCCTCTCTGCCTACCCTGTAATGTGGCCACTTGGCTGCTTTTGACAAGACTAGGGCTGAGTTCCTTCCAACTGCCTGGCCCACCTAGGAGGTCTCCCAGATCAAACCTGAACTGCTGCCAAAGCTTCCCTGGTTCATCTCTATGGTAGCCTGAGAAGTCAGCACTGTTTCCTTAAGAGCCACAGGGACAAAATGGCTAATGGCAAGATCCTCTGCTTGTCCCTTAGGCTATGATCTGTCTGGAGCATTTGTCTTCTGATTATATTCCCCTCTATCCAAAACTGTGACTCTCCCCATGGAGAAGCATTGTGTCCAGTGTACATGGATTTGGGAAGAACTCATTTATATCTGGTGACAGGGGAGGAAACTTTTCTAGGACATGCTGCTTATCACCATGAAATGTTTCCCGAACCACCTAGGTCCGGGATTAGAGGAACACAGAAGCATCTTACTGCCTAGTAACTTGTGAGTGTGTGGGGCAGGGTGTAGTTTTCACTGCCTTCTGCATTGCTGAGGCCCAGCAGAAGGAAAGGGCTGGTAGGAAACCTTCCATTAATATCCTCAGAGCATAATTTTGTCCACAGTTATACAGTTGGGCTTTAAGGAGCACTTTCTATGAAGAAACCTTCTCCACTAAAGTAAGTTCATTTTAACTACCACTTTTCTGTGGTAAATATCACTATGTGCCATCCATGTAACATTTTCAAAATTTCCAATTGTACATGCCACATATGAATACATTCTCCTGCAAAGGCAGACGTTAGCTAACGTAACTCTTAACTCCTTCTGCCAAGCCCCTCCACGTGGCTAAATGTGTGTCCCTGCAAACTCTCCATGCTGTCCTATGCAGAGTTTATATGTGTCTGTGTTTGTTCTAGGCTTTGAGCCCAGGATGGCAGTTAGAACTCTCCTGGATATCCCTTAAGGGAGGGGTTAGCCATCTAAGCCACCTGTGCAGGTGTGAAAACTGGAGGCTTCCAGTAGGAACCTCCCTACCAGTCTGGCTCCTAGTTATAGCCAGCCCTGAGCAAAGGCTGAAACTGGATACCCCAACTTTTTTTTCTCAGGTTGGCCTCTTAGTAGCTGGGGGAAGGAGGGAAGAAGACAGCAGGTTGTAGGAAGAGAAGGTCCAGGCAGGGACCTAGGAATAGCTTGGAATCCTGGTCTCTTGAAAAAGAGCCATAGGGTTACTTGTCCCTTTCAATTCTCAAATTCTGGCCCTTGTGAGGGGCTAAGTTCATCGAATTTCCCCACTCTGGCTGGCCCCACTCTGGGTTTCTCTTGTCTATCCCAGATTTCTCCCTGATTTAGCCTCTAATCAGATAGGCTGCCTGGAACTCTGTCAACATTTTAAAGCAGTGGTTTGGTGGCCATTAGCTTGCAGTCTTCAATCTTCAGACAGAAAGCTTTGCACCTGCTCTGTGCAAGGGAGAGTCCCTTGGGGAGCTTGGGAGGGGCCAGACAAGCTGCTTCAACAGACAGGCAGCCCAGTATCTAGTCCTCAGCTGTCGGCAGCCTGGGGTGTTCAGGGTCCACATTCAAGACAGCTTAACCAGGGACACCCTGAACTAGTCTCTAGCTCACCTAGCTGTGATTATGTGCTCCATTGGGCCTCTGTTGACTTCCTGGGCTGGCATCAGGCAATGTGGAGCAGCTCTCTGATTGGGAAGCTGTTGCTATTTGTTGGGGTCTCAAAGAACCTTCCTTGGTTGGGCAGCAGAAAAAGCAGGAAATCTCTGCAGATTCCAGTGCTCATGAGCTCCCAAGAGCTTGTCTTTGATTGGAGGTGGTGTGGACGGAGCAACAGATGTTGACTGTGGCCCTGGGACTCTGCTTCTGAAGTCATCTGACTGGTGAGCAAAGGAGGGTGAAACTTTCCTGTGTCCATGAGCTGATGGCTTCTATGGAGGTCAGGGTTGGAACTTAGGAAAATAAAACCGACAGCCCCTAAAGCTATGATTTCAAGGGCACTCCTGTGTATCACTCCTCAGTAGGGCAGAGGCAACTGGCTATTTGGGGGAAAATTTTGTACCTTATCAAAGCAGCCAAGTGAAATATTGGATCCTCTAGGTGTGTGGTGGCAGCAAATGTCATAACAGACTTTCTCTGAGACACTCAAACTTTGTTTTTTAATAGGAAGATGGTGACGAAGATGGCAGAAAGTTTGGCTAGGCATGATTTTTGCAGGAAAGTGGGGAGCTTGTGGACCTTCCTACAGCACTCTTCTTCCTCTATCTTCCTGGCCTACAGCATTTCTGGGCCTCCAAGCCTTAGAGCATGGGGAGTTCACAGCTTGGAGCCCTGTGGCTGTCTACAAAAGAGATGCCAAGGTAGGGGGAGGGGTGGCATGGTGCCTCTCCAAGCAATGCTGCTGGGATTTCAGTCTTTACTTTGGCTCTTAGAGGGTCACTCTGTCCTGCCCAAGAAATCCTTAGAGCAAGCACCTATCCTGGGCTCCTCAGACTTGGAAGCATGACTCTCTGCTAGTTGGACCAATGTATATGCAGTGAAGTCCTTGGACCTTCTGCTTGAGGGAAGGTTCTGGAGTTAAGCCACAGGTCTGGGACAGGAACAGACTCCCAATGCTGCAGCAGGCTCAGTATCTTGTTTTGACCTTCTTTGTGAGTACAGAGAAGGATGTGTAGGTCCCATCCATACCAGTCTGAAGCCATAAGAGTTGGCTAGTGTTAAAAAATCTTTATTTCTAGATTTCCTGTCAGTGACCAGGACTACAGACCATTTCTTCTCCACAGCTGGACCCCTTCAAACTTTCTCTGCCTCTACTTGTTAGTGGCTACTTCCTTCAGGGAGAGGGAAACAGAACTTTCATGGCACATATTTGTATGCTTCAAGTTGAGGTCCAACTATGGTAGATCGGGAAGCAAGTACATCTTAGCTCATGGTTAGGAGATACTAAATTTATAATATAGATGTAGGGGAAAGGAGACATGAGACAAGATGTGGAATTAGAAAAGTACAGAGAAAGTTTAGGGAATTCATTCAGTCATTTATTAACCTGTTCACTTACTCACTCACTCAGTCCCTTATCTACTATATATCAGGCTTCTATTATGTGATTGTAACTGAAAAAGGTCTTGAGGATATGTGGCTAAACAAAACAGAAATGTCCCTGATTTTAAAAACTTCTTTTCAGGATGAAGTTTTTCTGTACATAGTTTACAAAGTAGGTGACAGTTGGGCCCAGGTGTGCACCTACCAACTCATCTTGTGGTGGGAAAGGTAGAGAAAAGGAAAATCTGGGGATCTCAATGTAGAGAAACAAGGAGCCAAAGTCTATGCCAAGGGCCCAGATAAAACCTCAGGTAGCAGTAGTCAGTGTGGATGGGGAGAAGATAGATTTTAGCAGTAGAATAAGCAAGATTTGGAAGTACAGTGTGTGATACCAAAAATAATGTTTAGGTTTCTGGATTGAGGACATGTAAGAAAAGATGAGCTTTTCTCAGCTAAGACGCTGGAGAGATAAGACAGGAACCTGGTCTCAGAAATACAGGGCCATATCAAGTTGGCATATATATAGTCCAGGGGAATATTGTCTGTCCCCAGGAGACAGAGATAGCCTCTAAGTGCTTGAGGTTATGAGGACATGAGGGTTTCGGGAATAAATTCCAGTTGCTAGGGTCCAGCCTGTCCTGGGTGGCCTTCTAGAAGGATCTTCCCTTTGGGCATGGACTGTGCATAGCTGATACTAGGTATGTCACCCCACCCTTATCTTTTGCTGTAAAGATATGAAGTATGTATTGGAAAGAGCAGACCAGACACAAGTTTCTGATACCAAAGAATCCACATTAGATGTTGCAACTGCTTGTTAAAGGAATGAGCACCTGCATTCATCCATCAGAACTCTTGGACAAAGCTTATGTGTTGTGCTGAGGGTTTTGTTCACCAAACACAGAGCCAGGCACGTCAGTTTTGTAGAGGAACTGTCTGGAGCCTGGCCTCAGAACAGCTAATGAAAATATCAAGGACTTTTACGTGCTAAGTGGGCCCACTTAATGAATAACAGTCACTTACTCTCTTCCTACCCTAAGCTCTTCTCACTCTCCTCACAGGTGAGCCCCAAACAACTATCCTCCTGGGTCACAGCAACTTCATCTCCACCCTCAAAAGTCAACCTCAAGAGCCTGCCACTCTTTTCACAGTTCTGACCCTAGTTCTCTCCTTGGTACTAATAAGCAACTCCCTGGCTCTATGTGCCTTCCAAGTTAGCCTATGGCTGAGTGTGCTTTTAGAGACAGATTGTCAGGTTCTGAACCTGTGCAGTGGGAAGCATAACATCAGTCTAGTGAGGTTGTCATGAGGATTAAATAAATTAATTTAAGTCAATGGCTTGCAAGGTAAATGCACAGTAACTGTGCTCTTAGCCATGAATCATGAGGTTCCAGCTGCCTGATGGGAGGGCCATTGCTTCCATTTGGTCCCCCATATTGTTTTGTGCCTGCCAACTTTCACTGATGCCCCACGCTTACAGTGTAAATGACACAGCACTTGGTACCATCCTTCACTCACCACTCAGGACTTCTCCTCCACAATGACTGGAACTGAGGACTAATTTCTAGCTAAGACATAGAGTCTGCCTCTATATGTTGTCAGTCATGGAAAAGATCACAAACATTGTGGAAAATCTTTGGCTAGACCTGGTATTAACTTGAACTAGAAGTCAGGTTGAACTAGATTGTGAGAGAATCTGGGATATCTTTTTATCTAAAGGGTCTTATGAACTCCTTTAGAAGACCCATCATGACTACTCTCCCATACCCTATGGTTTATGATTAGCATTTCCATTTTCTGAAATCTGTCTTCTGGGAGTCCACAGAACCTCATCAAGTTCTAGTCTTTATGCCTCCATCCCTCTGTCCTTCCCTATCTTCCTCCCTCCCTGCTTTACTTCTCCTTTCCTTTCACCAGTGTGCATGCCTGTTTTCCAGGAGGCAATTCTAGCATTGGGTAGGATTATTTGTATGAAGTACTGTACTCAAGGGTACTTTCAATAAGGCTAGTATGGTTTGGATACAGCCTTCACTGTTGGACCTGGGAAACTTGGTAGAAAATTGTAGACATAGAGGAAGACACTGAGCATCCTCTTTATGGGGAAGGTTGCATGCCAAGCCATCCTGAAGGCTGGCAGTTAAAAGCCTTGAAGTCCAGGCCATTCATTAACATCTTTTATTAAAGAGCTGAGGGGTGTGACAAATTTAGTGTGACTTGGGACAAGATATACTATAGCTTTTTATAGGCAACGAGAGAAAAATTGTTGATTGAAAGTTGGCAGGAAAGCCGGAAGTTCAGAAGAGATGTTTGTATTGTCCTTACTGGACACATGATGCTGTCCTTATGCTTGCCACTCAATGTATAATGTACCTTATTTTACAAATTATCTTTAAAATTTCCCATTATCAACGAATTTGGACAATTTAATTATACTTTGCCTCCATGAAGTTTTCTTCATGGTGTGTGTGTGTGTATGTGTGTATGTGTGTGTGTGTGTATGTCTGTGTCTGTGTGAGCATACGTGCATGCATTTTAAGTGTCATTGAGCTTATAGTTGTAGATTTATATCTTTAAGGGTTATTGATCTTATATAGCTTTCATCAAGTTTGGGAAAATGTTCAGATTATCTCTTTAACTCCTTCTCCCCTTGGAACTTTATGAACACCTACAACAAGCCACTGAACTTGTCCCACATCTTACTGATACCTTGCTCTTTTCTTGGATTCTTATAGCATTGGCATTGCCTTAGGTATTATAAAGCATTTGGGAGGGGTTGGAGAGATGCCTTAGCAACTAGAGCACTCATTGCCCTTGCAGAGGATCCCTGTTCAGTACCCAGCACCTACATGGTGCTTCATAACCGTCTGTAATTTCAGTTTCAGGAGTTGCAATGCCCTCTTATGACCTCTATGGACATCAGGCATGCATGAGGTACACATACATACATGCAGGAAAAAAATCCATACACAGAAAATAAAGTAAATCACTTTAAAATGCTTAAAGAATATGGGAGAACCTGCCTGGTTTATATGTGCTAGAACTTTTCTGAAAAGGATTTGAGCATTGTCAGATTTCTGACCCTCAGCAGGACCTTGGATTCAACCATCCATGAACATTGAAGTACCACTGTGGTGTTTTTTTATTCCATAAATTTCATTTTCAATCTCTAGAAGTTTGATTTGAGTACTTTTTAACATAAATTCCATACAAAAACTTAAATTCTTTGAATACAGAAAATACAGTTGTAGGCACTTTTAATGTGTTGTCTGTTAATTCTACATCTATACAAATTCAATACAGTTGTAGGCACTTTTAATGTGTTGTCTGTTAATTCTACATCTATACAAATTCTAAGTTTATTTTAATAAATAGCTTGTTTACTTCTTATTATGGGGAAATTATTTGTGTATCTTGTCATTTTAAAGTGGATATATTATGAATATTACCTTATTGAATGTTGGAGTTTTATATTTTTATTTTTATATTTTATTGAAAACAGATTATTCTTTTACATATTACATCCCAATCACAATTTCCCCTCCCAGCTCTCCTCCACCTCCCCTCTCCCCCCAGATTC